>CABFWO010005935.1:0-11745 GCA_902155825.1 Timema genevievae | reverse complement strand
GGGGGGGGAGTCACAATACGAGACGTACGTTGGGGGTTTTACAGAGTGTTTTATCGAAGTGAAGGATGGAAGATACACTTGATAGAACAGATGTAAGGTCACAGAGGGGGGAAGGTACAGGGGGATGTAGCGAGCAAATAGTGTCTTACTAGATCAGGGTTAGCAAACTCAGGGCCCGCGAGACATGTAGGACCAGCCCACTTGTCTGCAACACTTTTATATTAATATCAGGCCTGCAGAGACACACACACACATGCACACACACACACACACACACACACACAAGAGAAAGAGTTTAATTTCAGTGTTTACTTAATTGTAAATAACAAAATAAATGTATACATATTTTAAGGTGTTAATTTTGTTATAACTTTAATTAATTAACCATGGGAATTTTTTATTTATATAATTTGATAAATATGGCTTCTAGTATTTCACTAATTCACATAAATTTCTGTGAAAATTTTAGTTTTTTTTTTAACATTTAAAATACATATTAACTATTTTAAATAGGCCACATAGAATTAAATAGCCAGTATTGACCAACATAGGTGGGCCCACGGATTAGACGTCAAAATATTATGGTCTAGTTTGCTGGTGTCAGGGAAGGAAAGGGTTCGAATTCCAGCCGCATGTATATAGTGTTGTTTTTATTATATGGCTTCACACATTTCCTTCACTCAAATATGGTTACATTTCTTCCTAATTATATCTTCCTCATACCTTATCCACTGGTGTGATAATGTGCAAAGTCAAGACGGGTAGTAGGACACGCTGAAAAATCCAAAGTAAATAACATATTTAAGTAAACATGTATCTTTAGGTTGCCGCAACCCTCCCTGAGTTTGTATATCTGGCCCTTCATCTGGTTTGAGTTGGAGACCAGTGTACCAGACTGACTGGTCTCCTGGTCACCAATAGGTCAACCCAGTCAAGTCACTCAACCAAACTGAATCACCCTATGCAACACATATCAACGGTGATGTCAGTAAAGCTGTTCCTTAAACAGTCTCTGAGGAGGGCTCAACCGGTCTCAAACCTATGACGTCCACGTCACACACACAATTCGACAGCTGCCAGCTGACTCTCTCTACTTCCTCACGCCATCTTGGTCTCAGGTCCTTTCTCATGTTCCTCTCGATCACCTGAACCAATCAGAGAGATGAACACTCACCAAAGAGGGGTTGAGGTACTGCTAAATGAGCGATTATCAATTGAATTGAGTGTCTATCACCTTCCCCCAGATCTTCACTGAATCATGCTGTAAAGTAATATGATATTTAATCCAATACTCAGTAGCTTGCTGCACCTCCCGTTTCATATTGTTAAGGTGGTAGATATTACATAAATTAACAGCACTATTCTACAAGACTAAGTTGATACCATTACATAGTAAATTTAAATATTATTTTAAAACTAGTAATTGCCTAAACATACTGAGTGTACAATATTTTGGAAGCGTGTTTGAGGAGAAAGGTGGACGTAGAGAGGATTAGATGAGAAGAAGACAGCAGGGAGAGTTGTTCTATAGGTGTGTAAGAGACCTATGGAGAAGGGAAGTGCCCTTGAAGTGTAACTATGGTAGCAGCAGAAACATGTATATTTAATGTATGAGAGATTAGGAAAGTGGAGGCCATGGGAATGAAGTTTTTGAGGAGCTTGGGAGAAACAAGATTAGGATTGAAGCTATCCAGGAAAGAGTGGGGGTACAGGGAGTACATGAAATAGTAGAAAAAGTAAGACTGAGATGGTATGGGTATGTAATGAGGATGGAAAAAGAGAGGATGTCAAAAAAAGTATGGAAATGAAATATGTAGGAAAAAGACCACGAGGGAGGCTAAGAAAGGGATGGGAGGAGCAGATAACAAAAAGTATGCAAATGAGAGGAGAAAAATGGAAGCATTTAAAGTATGAAGAATGATGTAAGAAAAGAGGAAGTTGGAGGCATTTTACTAAAGTGACTCGGCCAAAGGCTGGAAACAATTGACGATGATGATGATGATAAAGATGATAGTAATTGCCTCCAATATTTACAACATGCAAACTCTGTAATCATTTTCTCAAAAAATATTTAAATATAGTTTAAAAAAAGCAATTTTCTGGCAAAAGAGAAGTTGAAATTGTGATAGTATTATGTTAAAAAAATACAATGTGCATTTGGAAGTGTTCATCGCCTGAAAAAGACTTGTATGACCTTTAAATAGTCCATCCGTTGCTTTTTAAAAATTACACTCCAAAAGAAAAACTATTCTCCAACAAGCTCAGAGGATTATAAAAGTCTGGTCTATTTTTACCTAAACACAAAATAAACTCTTTGAAGATTAATAAAAACTTGTTACATTTTATCCTTTGTAAATTTCCCTTACTCTGTCGACCTTTGTTTGAAAGATCATTTATGTAATGTCCATTAATGTTTGCTGCAATATTATACTGCTAGGGGTTTGTTAAAACACTATGTTAGACTGAGCTACAATATTACACTGTTAGAAATATGTTACAACACTGTGATAGAGTTTGTTTGTGTCTCAGGGTTGACCTCAAAGTCTGTCTTAGGATCTGTATCAGGGTCAATCTCCAATATTATACTCTCATGGGTTTTGTTTCATTACTTTAGAGGTGCCTCCTCCCCAATAATATGCTTTAATATATTTTGTTCCAATACTATCCTCTTATGTCTGTTTCTAACTTTGCCAAATGTTTGATACTTTTGCAATTTATAAGTAGATTTTCATCTATTATACAACTAATTGAGACATAGCACTAAGTAATTTGTTTTGAATATCCCTCATATCAGCTCTAAAATAATGGTTGACTTTAGTTATAAAACAATCGTCCAGCAGGATGGAAAGGCCAACGCTTAAACTTGATGAAATGATACAAACAGTAGCTGTGGGCCTCCCTCGTGTTTCTCGTCAGACCATTAAATGGCGAAGTGCAGGACTGGGCGATGAATAGCAATGGCCCCATGATGTGGTTCTGGGGTGGGGCTGGGGGGTCATTATGACGTGTAGAGAGGATCTCCAAGTCTGGGCCTCTCATTAGCACGATGGGGCTAATAGCTTTACGACCCACAGTAAAAACCATCTTCCACACAGTCTTTCATAAAGTTACAGGTCAGAAACCAGGGTCTAGAGAGCTCGCAGGGTTGACTTGTTCAACTGATACTTGGAGAGAATTCTGCCACTGTCAAGGTATAGAGAGCTCACAAGTTTGACTTGTTCGACTGATACTTGGAGAGAATTCTGCCACTGTCAAGGTATAGAGAGCTCACAAGGTTTACTTGTTCGACTGATACTTGGAAAGAATTCTGCCACTGTCAAGGTATAGAGAGCTCACAAGTTTGACTTGTTCGACTGATACTTGGGGAGAGTTTTGTTACTATCAAGGTATAGAGAGCTCACAAGGTTGACTTGTTCGACTGATACTTGGAGAGAATTCTGCCTCTGTCTAAGGTATAGAGAGCTCACAAGGTTGACTTGCTCGACTGATACTTGGGGAGAGTTTTGTTACTATCAAGGTATAGAGAGCTCACAAGGTTGACTTTTCCGACCGATATTTGGGGCTAATTATTCCTTCGTATTTACTGAAAACTGTTTTCCAAGAAAATAATCCTTATGATAAATGTGTTAAATAAATTACCGTCCTCTTACAGAAGTATTAGTAGACCCTATATAAAATAATGTAGACTGTATAATAAAAACAAATAAAAATTGTAAACTGAATCTTATGTACAAATTTAGAAGATTTTCTTACTTTTTCATCCACCTTTAGAAATGCGTAAATTAAATTAGATAATGACGTGCATACAAACATTAATTTTTCTAAAATATTGGACGTTACACAAATATTTTATATGACCTAATCGCTTAAGTAAATTTTAAAAGTAAACTATTTATTCACAATATAGTGATTGGTTGTTAAAT
Source organism: Timema genevievae (assembly GCA_902155825.1). Classification (NCBI taxonomy): domain Eukaryota; kingdom Metazoa; phylum Arthropoda; class Insecta; order Phasmatodea; family Timematidae; genus Timema; species Timema genevievae. The sequence continues at coordinate 7,822 of CABFWO010005935.1, read as the reverse complement.
GGGATAGAGGTACGAAATGTAGATGAAAACTTACCGAAAAATAAAAATGGGTTGACTAAGTTTTTATTTTATGTTGTCGGTGATTCAATAATGATAAATTTTTAATTTTTCATAAATACTTAGAATGCTATGTACTGACATTTAATGCTACGGTTACATCTTAGATACTGTAAAAATAAAATTAATATGTATATGAAAATATTATTTGCCTTAAATGGACTAAAAATTTCGAAAGTGGATCCCATTAATATTAAATAGGCCTAAATGTTAAATTTGTATAAAAAATAACTTTTTTATTTGAAGTAAATCGCTCTAGATCAGTGATTCCCAAACAGGAGTCCATGAGAATTTTCAAAAGCTTGCGAAAAAATAGTACAAGTTGCCACTTTTTTTTAAATTAATGAACAAATAAAAATATTAAGGTTTCAACGTGACATAAACAAAACAAAGAAGCATTTTGAAAGTGTAGCTTGGTTAGATATTTGCTTGATAGTTATTATTTGAGAAACGAGAGAGATTTAGGGTGCATTTTCTTAAAGACGGCTGAAGTATGCGGCCCACACTGCTATGTTTGTTTTTCTTACTCGCGTTAAACTTCTGTGATCATTTCTCTTTTATAGTAGCAGCTCCAGATTTTCTTCAGAGAAAACAATAAAAATTATTTTTCAAACTATCTTAAGGACAAATCGTGGCTTCTGAAAATAGCATACCTGGCATATATTTAGGTACACCTAAATAAGTTGAACACCAACATGCAAGGTCCCAAGAAAAATATTTTGACGTGGACAGACAAACTTGTAGTATTCATAAATAAAATTGGTGTTTGGAAAAACATCTTTATAAGGTTAATTTTGAAATGTTACCCCTATTTTCTCATCTTCAGAGAATTACAACTGACAACCACCGTGAAGCCGTTATTCCCCCGATTTCCGGCCATATCGAATCTCTGGATGAAAATCTGGACAAGTACTTCCCTTCTTTGTCATTGGAAGAGTATGATTGGGTCAGGAACCCTTTCACATATTCTACAAGCAGTTCAGAAATTTTACTCAGCCAGCGGAAAGAAGAACAAATGACTGAATTGAGGTATGATCGCACATTAACAATTAAATTTAATGAAATGTCATTTGATATGTTTTGGATATAATTAAAAACAGAGATTCCTGCCATCTCCCAGATATATCTATATAAACATATTGATACAATTCTCAGCATCGTGCTAGTGTGAGAAAACAATTTCGTGTGTAACGAATATAAAAACCAAACAGAGGAATAGACTGTTTTCTTTGTAAGAAGAATTATGTGTGTGCCTATCAAAGATGAGACCACGAATTAAGTTGTTGTGTTCAAAAAAGCAAGTTCAAGTTTCACATTAAATTAAGAGACAGTTGGAATCATTTTTATTCTATTGAAGCTTGTATTATTTACAGCTGTGAATTAATAATAAAACAATTAAATGTAACTTATTTTTTTTAACAAGTTTATAAATAAAACAATATAATAACACAAAACTATTGCAAAATATAGGCTACACACCAAGTTTGTTTATAACCAGTAAGCCAGATGTAAACTGAAAAGTTTGTAATTTTTTTATTGACAGAAATATTAGTAAGCTAAATATTAATAGGCAGTAAATACTCGTGTAATATTTTATTCAAAAGTATTATTTAAGTATTATTTACTATTAACCCTACTGCTTTACATTTCTTTATTTAATTTAACCCTGTCGAATATATTATATGTCAGTCAGGTAGGGGTTCCTCGAGAGTTTTCAAAATATTTCAAGGGTTCATCCAAACAAAAAAGGTTGGGAATCTAATTAAATTTAATGAAATGTCATTTGATATGTTTTGGATATAATTAAAAACAGAGATTCCTGCCATCTCCCAGATATATCTATATAAACATATTGATACAATTCTCAGCATCGTGCTAGTGTGAGAAAACAATTTCGTGTGTAACGAATATAAAAACCAAACAGAGGAATAGACTGTTTTCTTTGTAAGAAGAATTATGTGTGTGCCTATCAAAGATGAGACCACGAATTAAGTTGTTGTGTTCAAAAAAGCAAGTTCAAGTTTCACATTAAATTAAGAGACAGTTGGAATCATTTTTATTCTATTGAAGCTTGTATTATTTACAGCTGTGAATTAATAATAAAACAATTAAATGTAACTTATTTTTTTTAACAAGTTTATAAATAAAACAATATAATAACACAAAACTATTGCAAAATATAGGCTACACACCAAGTTTGTTTATAACCAGTAAGCCAGATGTAAACTGAAAAGTTTGTAATTTTTTTATTGACAGAAATATTAGTAAGCTAAATATTAATAGGCAGTAAATACTCGTGTAATATTTTATTCAAAAGTATTATTTAAGTATTATTTACTATTAACCCTACTGCTTTACATTTCTTTATTTAATTTAACCCTGTCGAATATATTATATGTCAGTCAGGTAGGGGTTCCTCGAGAGTTTTCAAAATATTTCAAGGGTTCATCCAAACAAAAAAGGTTGGGAATCGCTGACCTTGTTTGTATAATATTTCAAAGAAACGGGAGCAGGGTATGAAGATAGTGACAGTGTAAAGGCTAGTGCTGACCATGACGGGACTTATTTAATGCTATAAAATGTTTCCAGTAGTCCCCTGAAGTAGACAGTTATATTGTGCAAAGCTTCAAAATTTTGAATATTGTTGATTTTCAAAATTAGGTTTCTGTTTTTTGAATGTATGTTCAAACATTTTTCATCGAATTTTAATGAAACTCACATAAATGACGTGAAAGAAAGTTTTTTTTTTTTTAGAAAACTGGAAAAAAGTTTGTTCCATAAATAGCACTAAAAATATAAAGAATAGTTTTTGGACAATGATTTAATTTCTGAGTATGACGATAAATTATATTTTCAGAATTACGGGTGAAATCATGAAAAATCGTAACAGAATCAATTTCAAATCAGCTGCAGAGTAGCAACAATAACAGGGATAAAATAACCTCTCCTCGACCTTTTATGCCGTTGAATGACGCCACTTTTTCATCCAAACGCTCCCACGTTTAGATCACTTTTGTTTAAAAGTATCCTTAATTAATGCTGGTTTTCTACAGCTAAACACAAACCCCCTTTGGAAATTCCCTTAACGCGAGCTCCAATGGGGCGACACTAAAATGGCCCCTGACTTACATCTTGGGCCGCTCTCACAGTTTTCCTGTTAGAATATCCTTTTATGTACTTTAACTGAAATGTGTGAAGCCATTAATACATCCATTCATATTCTTTTATTATTAATAATAATTATACATATCAAATCTTATCGTATAGTTCACTTATTCACCTACATAACTTTATACATGATGGGGCGGAAACAATTAGACGATATATAATGAGGAAAGATATGGACAAAGTGCTGAGGTTTTCCTGACGTCCGGCGGTGTCACCTGAGTGGCATTATCTTCAAAATGTGAAAAAGTGTAGCATCTGGTTTGCTTTTATTTAGCTAGTGACTATTTACTTTTCAATTAAAGTGTTAATTTTCAAGTTACTAATCGTCTAATTGTTTTGGCCTCATCCTGTATTTATATAGTATGATTGTTTTATATCAATTATTATTTTATATCAACAGAAATTACTTCCACAAAATGTATCTACTCTTCAACACAGCCATAAATTTTTAACAAAATATAATTTCTGACAAAGCTTAGGTAAGTTATTAGCAAATAATTATTCAGTGCTTTAATTAAAAGAAAGCGAGGGCAGTAAAAAGGTTTATAAGATTATGTTTTTGTGTTTACAACCTTACAACAAAGAATCTTCTTGGTATTATAGGGTTACGGTTGATGGGTAATTTATTTATTCTCATGTATTACTTTTTTTCTAAAAAAAACGAGTTTTATTCAAACTGTATAATTAAAAGAGGTCCTTCACTATTTAAACGTCGAAAACATCATCTCGACTTGAAAAATCATAAACAGAACCGTTTTGTGATCGTTTGCCTCATTAGCTGAATACTCGCCATTGAATTGGTTGAAGTGCACTGGAACATTGTGGAAAAGGATTAATCATCCCTATTCACCCCCACTCCTATCCCCCAACCCTGCCTTTTCACTTTTCAGATCTTGAATTCTCCCCCAACGGTTGCCGGCGGAAATTCAAGTAGTCAGCCATTACAAATTCTTTCCAGTCACATCTGCATGGGCTTGTGTTATATTTTCTGTTCGCTTTTAGAGCCAAGGCTCTGTGTAATAATGACATAAGCCAAGTCATTTCAAACTACAGGACGAGGAGGGTGATTTAGAGGAAATACGCCATCATTTACCTGAATGGATGTAGATAAACCACGAATAAGAGGATGAAGCCCAAAATCCTATTTCGGGATTTATTTGGGGTAGTTCTGGTTCAGAAAATGAGCTTAAGAACCACTCATTTATTTTACTCTGGCTGTTTATTGGAATACAAATAGTTAGTATATAGCTTTTTACAATTTTTCATTAAATTTATTTGAGGCATTTAACGTGCAATTTCTTGCAAACTGATTACACCATTACTATATTTACAAAATAGCTTAACTTTAGAACAACCCGCATAGGTGGATGAAAAGTCTAAGGCTTCACTCCCACAATAGACTAAACTGCTGAAGACAGGGAGATTAGGGCTCGAATCCCGGTCAGGTTTACGGAATGGGGGTTGGCCTAAATGGTTTTACAACTCTCCCTCCACGCAAATGTGGGGACACTACTTCTAAATTCAACCTTCCTAATCACTAATACACTATCGTAATTAGTACATAAGCGTATAGCTTGAACAGGTAGTAAGACTCAATGGTAGAGTTTTTAAAACGTAAGGAGGATTCAACACAAATTGAAACAGTAAAAAATGTTGTTTAAATAATATAGTACTCAAGATTAAACGATACATTTTCATCCCCATCTCCTTCGTCATAAAGAAGAAAAGAGCTTATAAAACTTTAACGTTTACTATCTTAAAGAATGAGAGAATGGGTCTTTGTACCCAAATAAAAGTGCACCTACTCCCCCCCTATGTTGAGATAGTTGCCCGGCTATAAAACATGGATTTGAAGCAGTCACGGATGCTCCGTCGCTGCTACAAGTACGTGGAATGACTACTAGACGCCATATTTACCTCCTCGCTGTGAAACGTGGACTGTATTTTGTACGTCAGAGAGCGGCGTCTGAACGTTCCCTTGGAGCCAAGCGTAGGCGCTATCCTCCCTTCTTCCTCAAGACGCTAAGGAGCCGTCAAATGGGCCATCAGCGAGACGAGCTAAACACGCAATACTACGCATCGTAAACTGTGTCGGGAGTTGTGTACGACTTCATTTGGGATTCAGCGGTCGGTTGGAGAGAGGAGACTTGCTGAACATTTGGAGAGACAAGGAGGGATAGCGTTGCCCTCTCACGCCGTCAAATACAAGTATTTCTTGGTCCTGATGACGTAATAATTCAATATTTGTTTAACTAGTATTTTCAACATATAAGGTTGACCTTTATTTTGGTCACCGCGTCTCGATACAAGAACGGGTAAGTCATATGTAATCTACTAATTATGATAATGTTTTAGGAATGAAAAGGATTGAATTTAGAGGAAATGTACCAATATTTTGTTCAAAAACTTGGATCTCCAAGTCATCGGCATTCCATTCTATTGCAAGAGTGACGCCTTGAACCATTCGACCACTAAAGCAGGTCATAAGAAGTTGATGGACAACTTTGATAGCACATACAGGAGCAAGTCTGTCTTCTATACTGAAGGACCCAGGTTAGATTCCCACTGTGACTAAAAATATATCATTATTAAAAATGTGTGGGGTTTTCTCTTTCACAGTGGTGAATTAACGTCCGAAAGACTGGTTGTTGTGTCTCTCATAGAATTAAGATAGTTTGTTAGTCTGTTAGTCCAGGATATTTCAGTGATATATCAGCATTAGTGTACTAAGCCAAATGCCCCGGGTTCAATTCCAGTGTTCAGGTTTAATTTTACAACTAAAGAATACATTTTGTAGGTAGTTTTATTAGATAATCTGTGGGGTCAGAATATTCACGTTAAATACCCAAACCTAATGATAACAAAACAAGTTTTTTTGTAAAAGACCACGTCTTACTATCCCTACGAGATATCTGAATATTTACACAAGTAGGGTAGGGATGAGTAAGGTAAAATATAGGTAAAATATACCAACATTTGCGTGAGACTAAAGTTGGAATCTATCTGAGGGGAAAGAAAATCCTCGATTATTTCTTATAAGTCCTACCAGATCTTAACCCTAATCAAACTAGTGTAATTAAATGTTGATATAATCTGTGAGTTGTAAGTCTTGATGTAAAAAACTAAATAAATTTAAATTTAATATAAATTATGTTTATTGTTTTCCTTAAGAAGTTTCAAACAGTTTAAGGGTTTAAATGTAAGCAGTTCACTCTGAGAATGTAGCTATTTCAAATTTCCCCTCCTCTCCCCACTGCGCCTAAACGTTGTCTGTCCCACCATATTTCTGCGGGTCAGGACACCATGACGGTGGCTGGGATAGCCCTGGAGGGGGAGAAGGGGAATGAGGGTCACACCTTGGGTCACATAGCTCACTCTATTCCCCCCCTTTTCATTCACACGGACAAACCTTCCCTCCACGACACAGGATTTATCCGTCACCACTGTCCACCCTCTGACAACCCACAGCTTTACGTTCGCGGACATTTCCACGAACCTGAGAGAGAAGGATTAGAGAGAGAGAGAAACTTTTTGTTTTAGGAGAGGGGTAGGGGGTGCACAACGTTTTTTAACCTACCACATCCGGGCTATCCGCATATTTTTACACTATTAGACTAAAGGGGGGATGAGAAAGATAGAACTTAGAGGAAATATATCCAAACCTGCATGGAGGTTAGAGTGAGAATATATTATGAATAAAAAAACCTCAGTACACCTGCCCACGGTTCGAACCTTGACCCTACCACCCACTAACAAATCAGTATATTGTGGGAGTGAACCGCTTCAGTGCTTGCGTGGTCTGAAGCATCACAATCGCAATATACTGGACTGACCGATCTCTACGTCATCAACCGTCCAGTTCGAACAATAATACCCCCACTATCGGCTGTCCAGTTCAACAATAATACCTCTGTCATCGGCTGTCCAGTTCGAACAATAATACCCCTGTCAACGGCTGTCCAGTTCTCCATAAGACCTGCAGTTCCCTCAGCGATGGTCTCAGGTATAGAAGCTACCCGGTGTGACTCAAGTTACAGAGTTGGAAAAGCTATGAATGTTTATCAGCTTCTACCCTCGCAAAACTAGTCTACAGCAGTACTACGGAGTTCATTCTTTAATAGATGCCGATAGCTGTCAGTACTCAGTAGCACTACGCGACCAAGATATGCTTCATAGGAATCACCAACACAGACCTCTATCCGAGACGGCCTATAGGCTTTATTAGTCTGATTACGTCAACCACAAGGATTCTTCCTTTACAAAATTTAGTGAGGAGAGGTCAGCGGATACCAAACTATTATAATTTGTTGACTTAAAGTAAATCGGATGTGTGACGATTATTTGAGGGATACCTACCCTCTTTAGCACCTAAACTGTCGGCCACAACAGGACAAATTAAATTACTTACAATTACTTGTGCCTTAACGCGCACTAACCCGAGAATATCCACTCCCCCGATGTGACCTATACCCAGGGTCACAGCAATTACCGGATAGACTGCCCTCGCACAGTTGAGGGGACTGAATTGTATCCCCTCGGAAAGGTATCCTTTCCGACAGTTTTGTAATAAACTGCTTTTGTGAAAAACTGGAATTGT
>CABFWO010005934.1:0-40654 GCA_902155825.1 Timema genevievae | reverse complement strand
AGATTCGAACCTCGATCTCCCCGTCCTCGGCAGTCGGGCTCAACACGACTAGCGCGTTAGCCAACTACGCCACCGAGGCGGGTAACCTTCCTCATGCCTAATACATTAGTGTAGTAAGTACATTTTGCGTATAACCTAGTGAGATATGGTGGTAAAAATAATACAATATTTAATTAATTCTCTAAGGTCCCCTGGTTGGTAATTTTTAAATCCTGTTTGTAAACTTGTTGTTAAAGGAACTCCCTAAAAGCAATGTCTGGCAAGGAGAATGCACATCGTCAGCTGCCGAGTATGGGTGTAGCGGCAGCTAAGCTACACCACCATGCTGCTGCCAACAAGCAGGCTTCACAGGAAACTGCGCCAAAGTGAGTCAAAATAGCAATGGGGAATATTACTATTAGTGATGATAGTTTGCTGAATGGTTATTGAAAAGCTTATCTTTAGATGTTTTCTTTTATTCACCCTGATTTTCCAACTTTCACACACTTTTTCAAGACATGTTATTCATGATACAAGCATGGAAAACTGCTATGTTCTAATTTGATACACTGTAACGAATCCCGTTCAACTTTACTTTTCAGAATGACAATCACATCTGTGTGCATCCACTTTGACCTTTCACGACTCCGTCATATGACCCAGTGTAGCCAATCACTCCACAACACATTTCCTCACATTCATAACTTGACTTTTCCTACTTCTTTTCTTAAAACATTCTTACATTTTACTAAGAGATCCTGTAGATTTTAATTTTTGTCAGGAGTTTTTGAAGTCTTATCGATCACGTTTACAGTTCCTAAAAGTTCTGTCAAATTTAACTTAAGGGTTCGTAACCACTCAAGACTCAATATGGTGGCAAAATTCCCCTCTGCTAAGCATAAATCCAATTTGTTGCCATTAACTAGAACATTAGCTTTACCCAACAATGGTATGTGTGTGCCGTTATAGGTACACAATTTTATTATGGTGGGTAAAATTTCTTTATTTGGAAACTTGCTCCTAAAGAGAGCTTCATTTATTAATGTTACATGTGCCCCGGTATCAACATGGAAAGCATCCACTGTTAGTTGTACCGTGATTTTATTAGGCTTCACTGAATTTTTAATATAAAAAATATCAGAGAGCACACCAGAAGTTTAATTTAAATTGATACTTTTTCTATCAGATGTTTGATCCTCGGAGCATACCTGGTATAACGCCCTATTCCTTTTAGAGTAACTCAATTTCTTATCTGGAAAAGTACTTCTTGTGTTAGCGGTAGCCTTCTTTTCACATGCAGGACTTATATGGCCTTTGACCCCGCAAATACGGCAAGAAGCGTTTCGATACTAACAGCTACTAGAATCGTGATTTGTAAAGTTACAATGTATGCAACATAATTTTTCTTTACTGGGCTTAAGTAGTCTTTGTTTTTGAACTTTCTTCTGAACTACATTGACATTTGTAGTACAATTATCATTTTGTGGGACCGAAAGACGTAAACTAGAGTAAGAACTAGCATACTCAACGGCAGACCCAAAGTCAACTCTAGGGAGCTCCATTAGTTTCATCTTCAGATCTTGAGAACGCAATCCAAGCACAAATTGAGTACAAAGGGCGTCATTGAACCAGTCATTTGGAAATTTACAAAAATGCGTAAGTTTTTTTAATTCAGCCTCAAAATCGGCTGGTAATTCCCCTTCATTTTGCACCCTGTTTTGAAACTTTCTGCCAGTGCATTCGGTTCTGGCTGAAAAAATGTAGTCAAAATATTTGCAAGTTGTTCCAATGTTTTAGACTCGGGTTCACTTGGCTCACACAGATCACAAAACTTTTCGTACGCATGTTCGTCAATGGCGTCTAATAAATATAAAGTCTGCTTATCTTCCGGTACATTGTAAATCTTAAGTTTATTTTTTAATCTTTTTAAGTAAACTTTCTAGTTGGACTTAGATGGATCGAAAGGTTCAATGTTAAACTTAGGAATTGATTCAATAACACGAACAGAAGCACCTTCTTCCCTATCCATCATTAAGGAGAATTTCGGTCACTAGGAAAACGCCCAAGCGAAAAACAAAATGTACGCGAATTCTTGTCTCATCCTCGTCACCACTTATTATGTTTTAGATAATCACTCGAGACATGTTATTCATGATACAAGCATGGAAAACTGTTATGTTCTAATTTGATACACTAACGAATCCTGTACAACTCTACTTTCTGGAATGACAATTACGTCTGTGCACATCTTCCCCCCCCCNTCTTGTCTCATCCTCGTCACCACTTATTATGTTTTAGATAATCACTCGAGACATGTTATTCATGATACAAGCATGGAAAACTGTTATGTTCTAATTTGATACACTAACGAATCCTGTACAACTCTACTTTCTGGAATGACAATTACGTCTGTGCACATCTTCCCCCCCCCCCCAAATAAATTTTAATACAAAGCTTAAAGAAGTAGTCGCCACACAATTTTTTTATTTTTGCACAGTTGTTTGAAACACATGTTTAGACAGTTGAAAACTAATTTTTTTTTTAAATTCTCACCATTTGGTGATGCTGGGTGAAGCCATGATAATCAGGGACAAAGATTAAAATTTTATTCAAATTTGACTTGTCTTAGTATCAAATTGTAGCTAATTAATTGCTCTTTCAAGCTATAAATATCATAATGATTTTATCAAGCTCATTTTTATTTTATACATGACGAAAGTTGAAAAAAGGTAGAAAACTGTGTTACGGAGGACAGCAGTTTATAATTTGTCTACTATGCCTAAATATTAAATTTTTCTAGGCCAACAATTGTACTTTTCCACTTACTATATCTTATTGTCTTTATAAAAATATTTCCTTTAGCTTATATGCTACAAGTCTCCTCGAAATTTAAAATAATTACTGCAACAATATTTGCAAATATTGCCTTTAAACTAGTTTAACACATTCACAACAAAATTGTTCTTCCATAATACTATGTGTAGTCCTATTTGAAATTTTAATACTGAATAATAAACTATATCAGTTAAACGTTTTTTACAATTTACAGGGTGTCCCAAAAGTCTCCGTGCATAGGAAAAAACAACTTTTTTTCATTTGTGTTACAGAGGGTTCTCAATGTGGTGACCATCAAGTGTCAGGCACAGATCAATGCGTTCACGCCAGTTTTGCCGAACATTTTGCAAGATGTCTGGCATCACATGAGTGCAGGCATCAATGATGCGAGCCTTCAGATGAAGCATGTCCCTGACTCTCTCCTGGTAGACTTTGGCCTTCAAATGTCTCCACAGGTAAAAATCAAGGGCGTGAGGTTCAGAGACCGGGGAGGCCATTCCACTGTGGGGACATTTGAAGGCCATCTCTACCAGGAGAAAATCAGGGACATGCTTCATCCGAAGGCTTGCGTCATCGACGCCTGCACTAATGTGATGCCAAACACATTGCAAAATGTTTGGCAAAACTGGCATGAACGCGCTAATCTGTGTCTGACCCTTAGAGAACATTCTGTAACACAACAGAGTAAAGTTTTTTTCTCTAAGTTTGGAGATTTTGGGACACCCTATATATAATCCAATGCTGTTGTTTGCAGTTTGCGGGTTTAATAACTCTGAATAAAGGCCAAAGGCACAATTAAATATGATTTATTTCCAAAGAATGAAGTTATGCTAAATTAAAAGACTATACTTTGATTTGAAACATACCCACATGTAATGTAAGCTCTAAGTCTTTTGTAAATTAAGCACTAATTTTGGAACTGTGCAGCTCAGTTGGTTGTGTTTGAAACTACTGACCCAAGGGTCCTGGGTTTGATTCCCAGCGATGGTGAAACATTTATTGTAGGTGCAGTGGGTTTCTTTACACAGGAATATATTAATGGCTGGGCGTTGTGTTCGTTCATTAGATTTTAAGTCATGTGCTGATATGGATGGATGCTCAGAAAGTGCATGTCAAAAAATTTCAATGACAATGTATTTTTACATTTGGACAGTATCTTGTCTATACAGCATTAAACACCACAAACTAATCTGGACTTGTTAACTAATTACAGGTGTGACAAAATTGTCCTTCTGTAACGTTGAATGTACTTGTTTTAATTAAAAAAAACTAATAAAAATATTAACACCAACCATCTGCAATGTAAAGTGGAGGATAGTTATTATATTATGTTTTCACAAGATTTTATCATGTCTTTATTTTGTCCTTCTATAACACAAGCTTTTTTTAGTTATTTTTAATACAATGCAAAATTTTTGCCATCAAGCTGAGAAAAAGTGTCACCTATCTGCTTCATGCTGAGCCTATTTTTTAATTTTTGTGGTTAGATAGTTTTGCTTTAATGAACAAAGAAACATCTAAAAAGTGTCCTTCCGTAATACTCCCAATACTGTGGCTTTACCCTCCTCGGAACACCTAGATTTTTGCAGCAGAAAGCATTTGTGCAAAGTGCTATATTTTTTCCCAATTGAGAAAATTCAATAATTTGAAAACCACTGTTGAAATAGTATGGAATGACCCAGAGGCATTAATTTTCAGAAAAATTGCCAGGGAAGGACCACTCTAAATAGCTTCTAAGGGCACCCAATTAAAAAAAAAATCATGCCAAGAACATCATAAATAACTTTGAGGACATTTCACATGAAAAAATTTTTGATGAGCACTCAACTTTTAGAGGCACTCAATTTTCAAAATTCTGTCGAACGAGGAATTCTACAAATAGGCCTAGCCTCTAAAATGATCCAAATTTTAAAAAAATTGGGATGGGGAGGGGGGGGAGGACACTATTCTAAATAGCTTTTTAAAGAGTCTGATTTTCAAAAATTCTCCAAATTAGGATTAATACAAATGGCTTCTAGGAGCATCCTATTTTCTAACATTAACTGGGGAACAGTAGGGTAGAAAGTCCCCAGAAACTCTTGTTACTTGCTTCTTTTCCCCTTTTACTCAAAAAACAACAATGTTATTATTTCTTATGGTTTAATAAGTTTGTTCAGATAGCATGTCCCTCTACAAAAAGTAGAGTTTGTTGTGATTGTATCAAGATGAGTAAAATGACGAGAGTTGTAAGTTTGTTCTATTGAATCTTAGGTTATCCAAGGTGAATCTCAACATGCCACACCCCCAGAAGTTAGTCAAGGTAAAGGAAGACATGACCACAGAAGAACCCATTAAACCCCCACAAAACCCGAGAGAGATGAAGGAATCTGTGAAGGCACAGAAACCTCAAGATAAAGGGAATGGTGAAACCATGGCTAAATTATTCAATGCCCCCCTAGCCCATAGTACACTTCTACACGCCTCACCAGTCAAATTACGAAAAACCAGACCAAGGTCAGAAGGAAGTCCGGCGATTGAGCATAGTTTAAAGGCGCAAACCCAAGTTGGTGCAAGACAAGTTCAGTCAACATCACTACCTTCACAACAACAAACAACTAATGGAGACTTAGGGAATGCGCCAAGAAACGACGATTCAGCTACAAATGAAAGTGGGGGCAGCAAAAAAAATGCGGAAAAAGTTGATGGCGACACTGGACGCAAATTGTAAGTACATTCTGGTTTTGATAAGAAGGGACTTTTTTGACAATCATAAAAGTTAATAAAACAATTTAAATGTCATAGGTCAAGTCATGTGATCTACATACATGTCACTTTTGATAGATATCAATGTTAGCGGCAATGGGTGAAATCCAGGTGTTGTATAAAATGCCTAGGATTTTTTTATAATGCCAGAGTGGTTTTGGCAAAGTATGAAATAAATGTGTTTCGCTGTTGTATTTCATACTTATTTTCAAGTTCTTTATCTTTTTGAAGTCCTGGAATATGTTATCAATTCTTTTATCCAGTAAGTCTTGCACTGTTTTCTTGTAGACTCACCTAATTCCTAGGATTGAAGTTGGTCAGGTTAGGTTATTTTAGAATAGGCTAATTAGGTAAGGTAAGGTTAGGTTAGCTATTGTTCTCGGTAATATATAATGACTGGTTAATTTATAAATTTCTTACGAAAAATATGAAATACAACAGCAAAACTAATTTATTTCATACCTTGTTAAAACCACTTAGGAATTATATAGAATGCCTGTTTTACACACATAGCCGGTTTTTTGAGTGCACTGGCTCAGGGAGCTTACTGCATACGCATACACAATTTCAGGTCATGTAGATACTGCGACGTACATAAGAGATTTGATAATTTTCTGGAATAGAACTTCACTATTTCCTCTGCGTCCTCATTCGTACATGGCTCCATGGCTTTGGGTAACTTAGTACTGCCATTTAATGGAGTGTTTATTGGCTTGCAGTCTTGCATCCTGAATTTTCTGAAATGTGTTCTTTATAGGATATCTGCGCACAAAGTGACTGACCTCGAATTCTCATCTTGTTTGAATTCAATTCCGAGACAATAGTGCAGCTTCCCTAAGTCCTTCATTTGGACATTTTGAGGTAAATCGTCTCTAATTCTAGTGTATTCTTCTTCGCTGTTTGTCGCTATAATGAAATCATCTACATAGATAACCATGATAAGTGTCACACAAACATCATTAATTTAATAGATGGACTTGTCGCTATCTTATTATTTTAGCCTGAAGGTCTCTAATATCTCGTGTAACTTTCTAAACCACTGATGTCTCGACTGCTTTAGTCCATACATAGATTTTTCAAGTAAACAAACTAAACGCTCTATTCTAGGAATACTGAAACCTTCCGTCTGTTCCATGTAGATCCGTTCATCAAGGTCTCCGTTTATATCGGCCATTACAACATCAAGCTGATATAAAGTAAGGCCCAACTCTGCTGCTAGAGCAGCAATTAGTCTTATTTAACCAATTTGAGCAACTGGTGAAAAGTTTCATAGAAGTCAATCCCAGGACATGAGTGTAGACCTTTGCTACCATTCTAGCTTTGCGGCATTCAACTTTACCTTCTGGTTCATACTTAGTTCCAAGTACCCATCAAAAGCCAATGGCAGCTTTATTTTTCGGAAGTGACGTCAATGTACAGGTCTTGATAAGTGTCAGAGCATCAAACTCAACTTCCATCGCTTTCTGCCGCTCTGCTGCATACAGTCCTTCTAAGGCTTCTTGTACCGATGGATTTACTGTCTCTTCAAACGCCAAGCTCGCACTTTCGAGCTTTCGTGCAACAAAGTTACATGATTTTCTTGGTCTTGCTGGTTTGCTAGTTTTAATCACTTTAAGTCGACATGGTCCCCTTTTATTCTTGATTTATGTACAGTCTTGGCTCAAGTTTTCTTGAAGGAATTAATTCAAATTATTTGATTGGAGGCTATTCTCACTAACCTCAGGATCATTTTCTTAGACCTCATCTAAGCGTCTGTCATCTTTTTCAGACATGGTGTATTTACATGGTTAGATCAACATACAAGTAAGCAGATTCAAAGTTCTCCGAGTCATGATGTTCATTCAAATTGTTGACAATTTCTAAATTTTTCTAAGAATTTAACATCTTGGCTTTTCAATATTTATTTCTTTTCTGGATCCCAAATTTGCTATCATTGGTTTTGTGGAATATCCTACAAAAATACATACTTAGGATCTTGGATCAAACTTTCCTTTAATTAAAAGCCTTATAAACGTTGCAACCAAAAGTTGTGAAATGTTCTATCTTTGGTTTTAATCCACACCAAATTTCGTAAAGGGTTTGATCTTCCAGCTATTTTGAGAGACATCTGTTTTTAATACAAGCGACCAATCGCTTCAGCCCAAAAACCTTTTGTTAAGCCAAACTCCAAACATGTATTGTGCCATTTCCACCAGTGTGAGATTCATGCACTCAACTTTGCCATTCTCTTATGGGGTTTCTGTTACAGTATGCTCTCCTCTTATACCTGCAATACACATCTATTCTGTAAAATCAATGGTGTAAGTAGCAACTTGCTTACCTAAGATCCAAGTTTCATAAATTGACAGTTTTTCTGATTTCTTAAAATCCATTCCACTAACCATGTCTTTCTAAATGAGTTTCTGCAAGTCGGGATCATTTAAATGCCCGTATCTTCTGTGCCATATTTC
Organism: Timema genevievae; assembly: GCA_902155825.1. Classification (NCBI taxonomy): domain Eukaryota; kingdom Metazoa; phylum Arthropoda; class Insecta; order Phasmatodea; family Timematidae; genus Timema; species Timema genevievae. The sequence continues at coordinate 32,648 of CABFWO010005934.1, read as the reverse complement.
AAGTTAACTACGGTTAGTTATATGTGTTAAATTTTCACTGAGCACATCAGGTTCAATAAAATACAAATTTTTGCGTTTATGGGCTGTCAACATCACTTCACCCTTTTTTATTGACAATTTCAGCATTATTTGTTTGAAACACACTTTGTTCTTTTTGAACAGTTTTCTAAATTGAAAATAAATTTGTCATAAGTCTGGGTACAAAAAGTGTGTTATTTAGCTGATTGGCCATTTCCATTAAAAACGTTCATTACTGCAGCTCCAATTTTTTTATATGTTGATCATAATGTGGTCTGTTAACCTATCCTTCTGATTTGTGGTTGGTGTTAGTTCCAAAAAACTACTTTTGTTGCAGGACATATGTGTTTTCGTTTTGTTGTCGACATACCACACATCGTCGCTTCAAGTTGGTTGCACACAGAGAGGACTCTCTGATGACAACGACGGCGACAAAGTTATGATTTCATCTGCTACTGCGTGGATTTTCTCTGATGTTATTGAAACTTGCTTTTCATTCGTCATTCTTGTCCAGCATTGGGGTGTATTGTACCTTTTTTCTTCCAAGAGATGCACTTATATAACCTCTTTGATGATTAGAAATTTTGATTTTATGCACAACCTTGAGATTGGTTCTGACCTGTTTTTAATTGATTTGTTTTTGTTTCCATTTTGCCATCCGGGAGATTTTATGTAAAAAGCACCCGCACCTTCTGAATCTGATTTCTTTTCCTTTCTTGCACTGTACTCTTCTAGAAGTTTTACTTCAAACGGCAATTTATCCCTAGCTTTGATTGCGCAGCGAAAATTACTGTAGCCATCTGCCATACTTAGAGTAGACACTTCAGATACGTGAAAATCCATTTTGTTGAGTTTATCATCTGTGTTGAGAAAATTTGTGAGGTGATCCACCATGTTTGGCCTTCCTGCATTTTTATGAACAAAAGTTTTTTTTTCAGAAAAGTCACTTTTCTGACGGGCCCTTTCAACTGATAACTAGTTCTAGTTTTTGCCATACCTCATGGGATATTTTGCACTGTCCTATGTGGCAAAGCTTCGCAGGACTCATGACAGAAATGATGTCAACTATAGTTTTGGGACCTGCTTTGTCACGCAAAGCCGTGAGCAAAATGTTCACAGCAACGGCTGTTGTGTCAGCACCTTCCGCTGTTGCCTGCCTGAGAATTGTTTTATCAATGTATTCGCAGTGGTCATTCTTTATAAGAATTGCTTCCATTTGCTGTCGCCATGTGTCGTAATCGTCCTTTCCCAGTTTTTCAATGTGCATGGAGAATCCGGATGCCATCTTGATTTCTTGGGAAACTCACTGATTTCAAACATTAAAAACTATTCGGCTGGTTTTTTATGTAACCTCATCTCTGATAACCTTATCACTTTTCCAACATGTTTTTATGCTTCAGAAACATTACAACGCCCTGGATCCATAACCTGTTAGTTTTATTAAACTAAACAACACTTCTATATGGCATACAATAAGAAACATTTCGATTCTTGAGAGGAAGTTTGAACAACTGAACCTCAACACTAAAAACAAAAGAACACACTAAAATGGCCACAAGACACAATACACACATATCATGGTGTCACTAGCCTAAACACAACAGAATGTGTGTTTAGTAATTAGGAGAATGTTTATTGATTATACGCCCAAGAACAAAAATAGTATGCCAATACTTTAGTTCATGTTTCGACTCATTTGTTATAGTAACGCTTGGTCACTAGCAGACTTTGAAATTGGCCGACCGCTCGGTAAAGGAAAGTTCGGCAACGTTTACTTGGCAAGGGAGAAAAAGTCCAAGTTTATTGTGGCCTTGAAAGTGATCTTCAAGTCTCAAATAATGAAGGCAAACTGTGAGAATCAGTTGAAGAGGGAAGTGGAGATCCAAGCACATCTTAGGTGAGTCTAGGTGGTCATAATAAATTTTAAAAATGGCTTTCAATAAAAGCTTGTCAATTCAGTCTTCAAACTATTTAAAGTGAAAGAGGATTCAAACTTTTATTTTTACTTTGCTAGCATTGCTTTAAATCATACGGCAGTGAACATTTAATCCATGGAGTCACAAACCAATTACGTAGTTGCCTGAAAACAACTAAACATGCTGATTATTTACATGACTAATTCTTGGCTAAAAACATTGTTTTTGCATTTAAACACTAAACAAAATCTTCGAGAGATTTTGTATCTTGCATGTTACAAAATACATACATAAAGATACATTTGGATGTAGTTCCCACAAAACCATCATGTCACTCACTGCGTTTCACTTGTTAGAGAGTACATATTATACCAAGTCACGAGCAACTTATGTTAACTAATTATGAACTATTTTGTCCGCTCAGACATCCTCACATCTTACGCCTGTACGGATATTTCCACGATGATAAGCGTGTGTACATCATCCTGGAGTATGCCCCAAAAGGGGAGGTTTACAAGGAACTTCAGTCGATGCCAGGAAAGAAATTTGATAATAAAAAGTATGTATTTCGGTTTGAATGCTTTCTATATTGCTTGCTTATTGTTCGATTCTGCGCGGGTGCATTATGGTTGCACATCCCTCGTGATAGGCATGGATTTAAAGTAAACATACCAACACTTGCATGGAAAGAGTATGGAAAATACCATTCCTAGTGCATCTTGTGATTCAATCTCTACCATTCAAGACAGTCACAAGAAATTAAATATAATTTAATATTTATCTGATCTTTGCTTGCAGGGCTGCGACATATATTTACCAATTAGCGGATGCGCTCAAGTACTGTCACGCTAAAAAGGTTATTCACCGGGACATCAAGCCTGAGAATCTTCTGTTGGATGCCAAAGGACAGTTGAAAATTGCGGACTTTGGTTGGGCCGTTCATGCACCCTCTTCCAGGTACCATATCACACCCCCATCATAGAATATACGAAGCCAAATATAGGACAATCTTGGATAGCTTAGTAACATAAGCAGCAGCGAGCGTAGTCAAAACATTGCTGTACAACAGACAATTTTCAACGTTCATTTGGTATGGTGAATTAAAAAAATAATTTAAAATAATATTTTTATTTTTAGAGCTATCTAGATACTAGTGGCTTACCCCAACATCACTATAGGAAAACCTAACAATCATACCCCATACCATTATTGTACCACTTAATGGGAACCAAATATGATTGTTGAAAAGTTAAATTTGTTCCACTTTTTATGTTTTCTAAGGTTCATATTTGAGATTTGTTGACAATTGGATCCATCACTAATATTTAAACTATGTTTAAAAAGTGCACAACATATGTTTTGTCTGTACGAAGGCGGATGACTCTCTGCGGCACTCTGGACTACCTTCCCCCCGAAATGGTGCAGGGCCAGACCCATGACGAGAAAGTTGATCTTTGGAGTCTGGGGGTGCTCTGCTATGAGTTTGTGGTGGGGACCCCAGCCTTCGAGACGGCTACTTGGGACGCAACCTACAACAAGATCAGCCGTGCTTCCTACTCCTTTCCCCCTTATGTGTCCCAAGGAGCCAGGGACCTTGTCTCCAAGGTTAGCTCAACTTAGTCGTTCTCTTAAGGCTGTGTCACACTGTACTACTTTACTAGCCGCTACTTGAGTAGCGGCTAGCAAGTGGCCTAGTATGACATAAAAATAGCGACTACTAGCATTCACCGGCAAGTGAAAAAGCAGTAGCTAAAGAAGTTGGATATGTTCTACTTTTGGTGCTACTTACTAGCCAGTATCCGACCTTGAGGGTCACATGACTCACTCGCCGCTAGCGAGTAGCGCTCTAGTCACCCAGTGTCACAGTGGACCCGCGGTGCAGTAGCGGATGTTATTTTATCACCACATGGTTGTGTAGGTGTGTGTTGAAATCCAATCCACACACCCACATGATTTGCTGTACACGCTGCTACTAATCGCTGCTACCTTAACACGATGTGACATAGAAGTAGCTGAAAAATGTAGTACCAGCGACTTAATAGCAGCTAGTGAAGTAGCACAGTGTGAGACAACCTTTAGTTTAGAGAGTAACATAACCTTAGAATACGATACACAATGGTGATTTCTTCCTGTCTTCCATATTCACTCAGGAGAATAGTGATATTCTAACCAGTCAAACTTCTCCAGTCTCCTTCTAATCTTCTTTAGATATTGTCCGCAGCAGGCAGTGGGTTCAGTAGAGTTTCTAAGGGTTAATTAAATAATGGTGGGGTGTAGAACATAGTCGATAAAAGAAATTTAAATTTATGATGTTGATTTTAAAGTTTTATTTTAGAGAAAAGTTAATAGACATTTTGCTACAATTTAAACCACTACTTACATGTTGAAAATATAAAATAATTAGCACTTGAAGATGGACATAATATGGTTTTATTTGTGATAAATTATTCACACGGTGGTCTCCCTTTCCTCCACCAATCTCTCAACACCCTAAAAGATCACACGTGAAGAATGACTATTCGTACCTCTTAGAATACGTCTTAATAGCTCGCAAGCTAACCGGCAAGTGTCTCTCTGCTAACGCTTCTCGTCCACATAGTATCAAACACAGACGCTAAAATCGGATCTGCTGATTGGCTAGCTGTTTGCGCCAAACCTCCCCTTTCCACTGTGAAGCCACACGTGCAAACCACAGGTGCATCTCACAGCTTCCGGGTACAGATAAAATAAATCATCTCAATGCTTAAAATGAAAGGTAAAAGAAATAAATTTAGATGGCACTATAATTTCAACAAAGATTTTACAAGAATGAAAACTACTAGATTTTAAAGTTAAAGGCCTAAAAATGAAGTTAATGAATTTAAATTTAAAACGTGTACTGCTTACAACTTAGGTTATTATTTGGACAACTTATAATTAACATTAAACCCCACACTTTTTTTATAATCAAACATTTGATAGTAATATAGAGATTAAATTAGGCATAAAAAATAATACATTGAAGATGCTGAAGGTTATTTATTAAAATAGGACTAATTGATTAGAAAACAAAAATGTACTAAAAGTTTAGTACTCTCAGTATCTTGATAATGTTAACAAGATTTCTAATAAACTTAAGGGGGGATTTTGTAAAACAATAGATAAAATGTCAGTAAATGTATTTGTTTATTATAAATACTGGGCACTTGCGAGCCTATTACATCCATAGTGAATTTAGTGGTTTTAAGAATGATATTAAATTAACAAAATAAACAGTGGCAAACTAATATAATTATATAAATGAAATGGTCGAGAGCTAAGGGCCTAAAACCCCGACCACTTTACAATATACAAGTAGAATAGAATGCAGACTTTCTGTCTTCCATCTTCTAAAGAGAAACATCACACAGATGTAAAATTAATTTTTATTATTTTGGCCCTCATCGTACATGGAGAGAGAGAGTAAAACCAACATAAATACCACAGAACAACTCCTTGAAGTTGGTTAAAAACATTGTTGTCAACCTTTTCTAGTGTACACATAAACACTTTTTAACCAACCTCAAGAAGAGTAGTTCTTTTGATTTGTGTGTTTCATTAAGGGGCCGGTCAACACTCATACACCCATAGAAACATGGTATTACAAGATCATTCTTTGGATTTGAAATCGATTTTCACCAATGAAAAGGAATTTATATTATCTAGAAAGAAGATTCTGTATAACTTTTACTAATCATACTAATTAAATTATACAGTGAAAACTTATCACATTTTCAGCCTCGCACTATTTTGCTTATAATGACTTCATTAAGTTAAATATTCAAAATTGAATTTTACTATATAAAGTAGAACTATTTTACTTCAATTTTCTTGGATTGGAATTTTTATTTAGTATTCTATTATTTTTTTCATATCTTTTTAAAATGAATAATTACTTTAACAAGTTTAATATGAATGTGTACCCGCCTCGGTGGCGTAGTTAGCTAACGCGCCAGTCGTGTTGAACTCTACTGCCGAGGACGGGAAGATCGAGGTTCGAATCTCGGTTGGGTGAACTGAGGGTGGTTTTTCCTAAATGGTTTTCCACTCTCCCTCCACGCAAATGTGGGTTCACTTCCTCTAAATTCAACCTTCCTAATTCATAACCCATTAGTGTAATTAGTACTTAAGCGTATAACCCGAACGGGTAGTAAGACGCGGTGCAAAGTATAATATGGATGTAAGTATTAATGTTGGAAAAAGAAGAAATCACAAGGCTAGATAATATTTTTCTTCTTGTTTTAGTTATTTATTTATAATTTATTAGTTTAATACTAAGCTTTAAAAGGCTATTTATAAAATTAAAATTTGAAATAGTTTGGTAATAGTTTGGAAATAGTTTGGCTACCTGTAGGAATACTGGTAACTACATGTACTGTTTGGTAATTTACTAGGGTCTTTCATTTACAGCGTTGCCTTGATTATTTTAGAAGTGACGAGACAAACCATCTATTCCAATATTGTGAAGCTTTAAAATTATGTTCCCACAATTTTAAATCATTAATACGAATCAATGTATTCACCTGAGAGTGGTAGGTGTACAATTTAAGCATCAATATTTATGGCACTAGAATAGTCTAACAGAAATCTACAAACCTCTTGTAATTTAAAAACGTTCATGGGCTGAGATATACTTGTGTGTGTGTGTGTGTGTATGTGTGCGCGCGCACAAGAGTTGGGTTGTGAGACCAGAACACTTATTGTTCCTTTCCTCTCTCTTTGCTTAGTTCAACTCCCACCCCTTTTGAAAGGTAGAAGGTATTATAGTTTAGGTTGAGGCCTAAAGTTGACAGTAGGAGCAGGAAAATACTTATTGATTCAAACCCATTTTTAAAATGTATTCATTGTGCGTGGTGGGCACATAATTGAATATTATCTTTTTAACTCTTTAATTGAAAATGTTTTTATATTTTCTAAGCACCTCGTCTTACTAACTGTTCACATTGAATAAATAGTTAATATTATTGTATTCAAAAACAAATAAGCGTATAATCCGAACCCCAAAATATGGATGAACATCAGTTAGAAATAGTAAATCTATATAATTTAATACAGACTAGGGCTCTGCGAGTACTCAAATTTTGAGCGTCAACCTGAGCGTGTTGCTTAAGCCTGAGATCAAGAACAAAAGTTTTGTAGGCTCGCTATTTTCGAGCTTCCACTTGATGTGCTTAATAATAAATTTTTAAAATGCAAGAGTAAGCATAGTCTATTTATTTAAGATAATATCAGCATTTACACTTATAAATCATTCGGTTACTTAAGAAATTGTTAAAAATTAATTTCAATTTTCACATTAATAAATTTCTCAATAAAATAATGTTTAACGAGAGGCTGTACAATGCACATGTGCAACTGCGCATAGAGGAATGGAAATGGAACAGAAGACGTGATCATGCACGATTACACTAAGGTATAATAAGCGAAATACGAAACACTTCATGTTTCTAACTGTTTATGATTCTTATGTTTTCTTTTAGGGTAAATTAAGTTACTGAAGCATATTTAAGGTTGAGTTGAGAACTATGTCAATCTAAATAAACATGGAGATATATGATGCGATATACCAACCGTATAGGCATCAAAATATAAGTTTATGAAACAGTTTGGTAATACAATCACAAGTCAATATCATTTAGAAAAACATATAATAACAAAGATTAAGATCTAACCAACATCGAAAAAGTTTTAAACATTTAAAAAAATTATAAAAAATTGTGAACTTTGAGTTAAATTGTTTTTTTAGCCAGTGATATGAATTTATAATTAAACAAGTATATGTTAATTGTCCCATGTTGAATGGAAATAAAACAAAAACATCTATAATTATATAATTTTAACAGAATGAGAAATGTAGTGTAAAATTGAATTCATCCCTTGTTCCTTTGAATGCTGCAATCCCTGCAACATGTTTAGTTTCAACACGTTTCAATCCACACTGGCATCATCTTCAGGACTAATGAAAAAAGAACAACACCAAAATAAAATATGGCTAAACCACACCCTGCCCGCCAATGTTAGATAACCTGAAAGTTTAATGGAGGCTTAAAAGATATATTATCAAAAGTTATAGATAATGAATTGGCATATTTACCAGAGTTGAAAGATGTAGGTTGAGTATTCCAAGTGACAAAGAGGAAACTGAGTTGAAATACTCAACCTACATCAACTAAACACGTTGCAGGGAATGCAGCTTTCAAAGGAACAAGGGATGAATTCAATTTTACACTACATTTCTCATTCTGTTAAAATTCTATATTTATAGATGTTTTTGTTTTATTTCCATTCAACATGGGACAATTAACATATACTTGTGTAATTATATTGTCATATCATTGGCTAAAAAAACAATTTAACTCAAAGTTCACAATTAAAAAAAAAATTTAAAATGTTTAAAACTTTTTAGATGTTGGTTAGAGCTTAATCTTTGTTATTGTATGTTTTTCTAAATGATATTGACTTGTGATTGTATTACCAAACTTTTTCATAAACTTATATTTTGATGCCTATACGGTTGGTATATCGCATTATATTTCTCCATGTTTATTTATACTAAATTGACATAGTTTTCAACTTAACCTTAAATTGAATTCTTCTACTATTAATATATTTCGTTCCTTATTAACCATTAAAATGTTTTTCAAAGATTAAAATAGTTTTGTTTATTTTGCTATTCAATAGCACCCCGAACGGAAAGTAAGACTCGGTGAAGTTTACCAAAGTGAAAAGTTTATTGATAAAGTATTTAGTATGAAATATGAGTAGTAATTTGTTCTCATTCACAGATAACACTGCTTCAAATAATGATTGTGAAGTATTTTCAATTCTCTTAGCATTCTTTTGTGCTTTTAGTTTTTAATCCTGTCCATGACAGACCTATGTCAATATTACCCAATCTAACAAAACAGATCCTTCAATTTGTAGATGCATGAAAGGTTAGGCATCGCTCTCGCAAGAGACTGAACTTCCAATGACGGGGCGATCGGGGTTTGAATTCCAGCCATAACTTCTTTCGTACTTTTATAAATGCCTTGTGTACTTTAATTCATTCATTGTGTTGATACAGTTGATAGATTATATATTCGAGTGACCCAAGATGTTACAAAGACATATTCCCTGGCCTAAGCTCCAATTTTGGAATTCACGCGTAGGTCTATATCTCCCCACCCTCCCAGGTCTTAAGACCTGTCCGGGCTATATACACTTGTAATTAATACTCACAAGGTGTGTAAAGATGGGGAAGGTATAGTTTAGAGAAAGTGTACTTATATTTGTATATTTGTATGGAGGAAGAGTGATAATCCGTTTAGGAAAAGACACCCATTAAATCCTTTAATGATTCGGAATTATCGAGATATAATTGGTATTTATAGCCCTGTGATCGAGCGCCAATTATTACGATATGGTATTATTGAGATATAATTGTCCCTTGATCGGGAGCCAATTACAACAATACGGAATTATTGAGATAAAATTGTCCGCAATTGGGAGCCAATTATTATATTATTACAGTTGGTGTTTAATTTGTGATAGTTGGTAATTATAGCCCCGTGATTGAGCACCAATTATTACGATATTTTACTTGAATAAATACAACTGTTAATGCTACACACGATTTATTTAGATGATGGAACTGATTTATTACAACGTTCTGTAGATTTATGTTATTACTCTCTGTTTATGTCGCCGGCACACTGTGTGTTCATACGCACACAGCTTATATATGACATACCCCTTGCCCTTTGAACCTCTCGTGACCAGTGTCAAAACCAACAAATCAAAAGCGTCCCTGGACCGGTGTCTTGAAGGCTAGCTTCCTATTGGGTATAGGGAGCTGGCATCTCTTGATCGTTTGGTAAATACTGCGGAGTTAAATTTTGAAATAAAAATTAAGTTTGAATGGTGCAATCCTTCTTGATTATTCTTGAAAAGCGCGTGATTCTTCATGGATGAAGTCTTAAAAGGATAATTTACATACGATACTATACATAAAAATACCTTCATCCATGACTTTTTAAATATATAAGAGCGGTCCAAATCAACATCGTTACAATCCTCCCGGGATTCGAATGTGGACCTTGCCATAAACAGCAAATCAGACTAGAGAAACTTGACGTCCAGTCTGCATACCCAATGATGCGTATGATGAGTCCCACTATAGCATTTTTAAAACTATTTTAAATCAAACCAATATGTATTTTCAGATGACATTCTGTATAAGGATAGAAAAATTATGAAAGAACATGGATTTGAACCCTAGTCATTCAGCTCTACTCACCAACTTCTGTACATATTGAACTATCCGGGATCTCCTTATTAGTTACATAACCCGAATAAACCTTTAAGCATACTGGTATAGATAAATACATTAAATTCCAACACTTGTTACAAGTAGACCCTAATGATTAAATAAAAATAATATAGGTATCTGGTGACCTGTCGGACTTCTGTGCTGGAGTTCGAGGTTCAATCCTTGGTCCCGGCACAGATTTATCTGATTGCCAAACCCTTCCTTTACCTCTGACAAGACATGTAATAATCACAACTTGTGAATGTGTGGAATGCCAGGCCTCCACCGTGGTTAGGATCCTACGTTAAACTGTAGGTCCTCCATGTCATCTCACAATCACCCTACCATTACACATTAGTGTAAGTGCGTATAACCAATTATGTGTTAGAAGTAATAATATAGTAATGAAAAATTAAAATATTTGTATGATTATTGATCCAATAAAATGTTGTTTTAGAATAAATCAGCATCAGCCTACTATATCTTGTTTTGATGTAAAAATGTATGCATACCAATAAAATTTTATTTACTATTAAATAGTAAATACAATTTTATCAATTAATATTATTGATTTAATTATTAATTTAGTAATTTAATGCATATTCACAGTTTTGGCATGGTATAGTTTCGAGGAGACTTTAGGCTATCACTTCATTATATATTTATTCTTAGCACCGCATCTTAATAATATCTTTTTTTCTATTGTGTATAACCACTTGTCTGATCCATACCCATTTAAATGCACTAATAGGGTATAGGAAATAGTAAGGTAAAATTTAGAGACATGTAACCACATTTGTGTGAATGTAGAGTGGGAAACACAAAAAAAAAATTCTTTGGAGACACACACCCAGGCAGGATTTGATGCCTGACCTCCCCATCACTGGCAAACCAGGCCATACCCCAATTTGATTACGAATGAATATATCTGAGAGCTAGAAAACTTCCAATTCGTGTATGCTATGGCCAGGATGATTTTCAATGAAAGACCAAACCAGTTGACAAATGTGTTGCCTTTTATTTGTGACAATCTTAGGTACTCTCCACTTATAGGCCTTGGCAAGGCTATGTACAAGTTTGGACTCTACCCCCTTTCAATACAGAGGTGATTGCTACCTGCGATAAAGGTTTCAGAGGATTATAGCGTTGTTTTGTTTGCTTGCTAGCTCAGTCTCACTCTTTGGATGGGTGAAGGGAAAGGGGTGGGCTCTAAAGTGCTGATAGTTCTGGCAACACTGTGGGCTGACTGAGCCACCGAAGACAAAGTATAACTCAATTGGTTTCTTCTGATACCGTAAATTAGGGGCTGGTGCTTCACTTCCAAGGACCATTTACCAGGTCCTTAAGTATTTGTTTTCTTAAAATTAACCTTTATCCAGTTACCTTAGATTTGACTGTACTTACTGAGTCAAAGAAGATTAAATAAAAATGGCACCAAGCAGTTGTATTTAATAAATATTGAAAGGAGAATAGAATGGCAATGTTTATCATCTACCCGCCAGTAACTGTAGACCTTGTCCTATTGTCCATTCAATGATCATTAGTTTTTAAGTTATTAATAGTGTTGAAATGATGCTAAAACATATCAGCATTGAATATAACTTAGCAATTATCATATTTACCAACCACAACAAATATGGTTAATTTATCATCATCATATAATTGTTCCATTGGTGCCGGGTACAGTGTTAGCGAGCCTCCTTTATTCCACCCGATTCATAAATGTTTGGTTTTCCATTATTTCTCTAAATTGTTGTTTCTTAGTGCCACATTAGGTCGATCCATCACCCCTTCTTCCAGGCACCTTTTTGCCACCCATCCTGTATCAATTCTTTTTACGCGGCCAAACTATTTCAAATGAGATTTAAATATTTTTTCTAACATAGCCTCCTTTATGTTTAACCTTTGTTCCGAGTTCTCTCTCAACTGGGTCTAAATAGTTTGTTACATTTACTAACAATTTTAAAATTATCTGAACTATAAACTGAAATACATTTTAACTTGATGTACTTTTATTTTGCAGCTGCTCGTGTTAAATCCGGCTAGACGGCTGCCCTTAGATGGCATCATGAGCCATCCATGGATTATAGAAAATGTGGACATTCCTCATGTTTCTTAAAAGTAGTTCACACTTTTTTTTTGTAAAAAAGGAAATATCTCCCATAACTGATTTGTTATACAATTTTTCATGAAGTTAACATTTTAAATACTTAGGTTAGGTAAAACTTTTCATCAAATGATCCTGATGTGTGGGGTTGGAAATTTTAATATGTACAAAGTACAAACCAAACTTATTAAACAGATTTTACGTTTTGATTTTCAAAATTAATAAACGCAATTAATTTTAAAGTTAGTTTTAGCAATCATTTTAGATGAGCGGGTTCTCCTAAATAAACTCTATACATAGATTCACGCATATGGTCAAACTTTCACCAATTAAAAAAAGGGTAGATTAAGTAATTTTTTTTTTGCAATTTAGTCAACTTACTTTACATCCATTACTGTTTCCAGCCTGTTACCTGGGTCAGTCTTTTATTCAAGCCATATATTTTCCACTACTAGCTTGCTAGGCCTGTCGTAGGAAATTTTGTCAATAATTTATCAAAATTTCCAATCACTAGGAAAATGATATATCCCACATTGGTATGTAAATAATGTTGGTGAACTTATATTTATATTTTCAAAACATTCTATTAGCGTATAGTCACGACGTATGCTTTATTTTCTAAGATTCATTTATCAATGCGTTTCCTCCCTCAAAATGTATTATTTCTGATTATTGAAATATTATATTTGGAAGAAGGCACAGGAAAGGTGGATGGAACACATTTAAATAACAAACACACCATAATGAAAAGAACACAATTCTCACTTTACATTGCTGCCACCTCTTTGTCCAGTGGCAGCAATGTAAAGTGTGAACTGTGTTCTTTTCATTGTAAAAGCCATATTGTGTTCGTTCCTCTTATATGTTTCTACCCCACTTTCCTGTACCTTCTTCCAAATACAATACAATTACCTCGTAAAGCGAAAATAGGTTTTCTTTATAGAGATGTATGATTATTGAAATAAGTATTTTTAGTAAGAATTGGAGCCTAGAACCCTCTAGGATATCAGAGATTTAAAAAAAATTAATAGGTTTTTTTCGTCTATATTTTGAATTGGATTTTGTTTTTTAGCTATAATACTGCTCATTGTTGGGTCAGCCCAAAGTTAATCATAGAACAAACTTAACAACCAGACCCTATACCATTAATTTAACACTTAAAACTGAATGGAACATTTAGTTGATAATTTCTATCCAACACCTTAGCTCAATCAGTAGTGTGTCTGTCCTCTGAGCTAAGGGTCCCGGGTTCGATTCCCTGCATGGCTGAAAAATTTATCATTGGTAAAATGTGGGTTTACCCTTGCACAGTGACGAATTAACGGCCAGGGACTGGATGTTGTGCCTGTCCGAGTCTTAAGTTAGATTATAAAATATATGAAGCTACGACAGGCCTAGCAAGCCGGTAGGGGGGAAAATATGTCTTTGATAAAAAACCGACCCAAGCCATAGGCTGGAAACAATAATGGATGTAAAAAAAGGACATTAAAAAGGGTAAAAAAGATTTTTTTATTTCTTACATGTAAAACCAAATTTAAAAAAGAGATTAACAAATAAAAATAATGTATTAAAATTAATTATTCAATTTGTATTATTCAATATTTGTTCAAAATTTTGCTGTGTGTTTCAATAAAAAAATGCTATTTGTACACCCTAACTATATTATGTTTTTATATCATATTATTTGTGTTATATTTAATAATGTCAAAGCTTTTACACATATTACCATATTAGATTAAAAAACATGGATTTTTAATCTAGAATTATTCTAACGTGTCATTTTTATAATTTCCCATTCCAATCTCGATATTTTGACAAATTTCCCTTCCATCCCTAAAATTTTCACGATGTGGTTTATTTTTAACAATTTACTATTCATATATTAGAATTAAATCATATAATTTGTAACTATAGTCTACAAGTTTTCCTTAGGTTATGCATTTTCGTGTTATTTTAAAGGTATCCTTATGTAATTTGGTGAATGTTGTATTAAAATTTGTAACATATTTATTTTATATTTGTCTAAGATTGTGATATTAATGTTTGACAACAAATTTAGCCAACAACTGTAATGTAAACTAATTAAGTTTTACTGAACGAGATGCTTTATGATTTCTTTTGTCACATTTCCTGTCATGTTGTGTTTACAACTCGTACTGGGCATGGATTTGTTCAGGGAGTAATCATGTTAACGACTGATTTTGTTGTTGTTGTTGTAATTGAAACATGTAATTTGAGAAAATTGTAAAATAAATAATTTATTGTAGTTGCTGTGTTTGCATCTAAATGTTTACTAACCAAATATTTGTTAAATAATTTTTGTGCATTATGATTTAGAAAAAGTAGGATTAGAAATGAAGATGTAAGGTCTAGAGTTGGGGTACAGGAGATAGTAGAGGAAGATAAGATGAAATGGAAGGCCAAGGAAGAGATGGGAGGAACAGATAGCAGCAAGTGTGCAAGTCAGAGGGGAAGAGATAGAGGGAGATGGAGGCATTTTACTAAACAGACACGGCCACAGACTGGAAACAGTTCATGATCATGATTGATATAAAAAGTAACATTTTACATCACCAGAGATATTTTAAGTAATTATTTTGAGGATAAAATGACAGACCTGCAGAAACAAGAAGTATTCTGGACGATGAGAAAATATGAAAACAATTTCTTCCAACGAGTATTTGACTAGAGCAGAGATAATGTAAACATTTATTATTCAATTAATGTTCACAAACACACAATGCACCAACTGCACATAAATTAAATATGGTCAGGCACAGCAGACTATAGGGTGTTCCACTATTAAATTGCAGTACAGACTATTGGACACATCTTTTTCCAACCCGTTGGTTTCCCAGTAAGTGCTGACCTTTTTCTCCCCAGCAGGGTTGCCATTTTATAGATTGAAAATGAACATTGTTATTTCTATGATATTAACGTGCTATAATATATATAAAAAAGATGCATCTAGTGAAAGCATTGTAGACTACAAGATTTGGGGTGTACACTGGTTTAATGCCAGGAATATTTTTCACGGACCAGATATTTGCATTGCAACAATATATTTAGAAATGTATGTCAATAAGGAAGAAAGTTTATTATGCATTGGTTGATCTAGAGAAATCGTACGATTGGGTGAATAAGAGTATGTTATGGAATGTTCTGAAAGAGTGGTGTGGATGCATGGTTAGTAAATACAATTATGGTGGTGTACAATGTTAGTAAATCGTGCGTTAGGGTGGATGGAACTTTAAGCGAATAGTTTGATATTGAACAGGGTGTTAGACAAGGTTGTGTTATGTCTCCATAGCTGTTTAATGTATTTATGGATAAGTGTATGAGTGATGCTTGTAAGGATGCAGTTGGTTTACAAATGGGCAATGTAAATGTTAGAGTGCAGCTATATGCAGGTGATGCCATATTAATAGATGAGAATGAAAGTGACTTGCAGGATGCATTAAATTGTACAATACACACACACAAAAAAAATTTCAACCTGACCATTTTGTATTTAAATGAAATTTTTTTCCAATTATTCTTCCTTGAAATATAGCCACAAAAATATTTTTTTAAAGATCTTTTAATGACCCCGGTTTTGAGAAATTGATTTTTGAAATTTAAAAAAATATGATTTTTTCACCCACACCACTTTTTTTAATGCTTATTAATGTCTATTCTATTAGTTCTAGACTTAAGTTTTTTGGCTAATTTTTCAGTTTGTTCTGGGCTTTAATCTGATATAAAACTTGGCACACTTGTAACAATAACAAAAAAAAAAATTACTTTCAAAAAGTAAAAAAAAAGTGTTTTTGGAAATTAAAAAATATATATTGGTATATATTATTTAGCTATTATTTTTATAAACTGGAAATTCAAAATGAGATACCTATGGGATCATGAGTTATGATGAAAAATGTAGATGTTTCCATCAAAATGCATCTAGTCAATTGCTAATTTGAAAAATTAGTTCTTTTTACACCTTTGTAGCAATATATTGTTTGCTTTGATCATTTCTTCTGCTGTCAGTCTATATACTCTTCCTGTTGGGGTCGTTGAGGCAGGGTTGTTAAAATTTGCATTTTCACGCTTTTGTCTGTGGTGGAGTTAAATTTTTCCTTAAGCTGATTTATCATTTCTGTATTGGTATCACCAGATAAACTACCTAGGCTTATATTTAAAAAAAATGTTCTAAAAGCTTCAGTAACTTTTTTATTTTTTCCTCAGGATATCCGATAAAAATTTTTTAATGGGAGTTTCATCGAGAACAGTCAAACTCCTGTTCACCGCACCTAAGGCCTCTTCTTTTTGTGGAGTTGGCATTTCAATTATTTCTGTACCATTGCTGCCATCATTTTTGAGGATTGTGAGGCTATTTACTCTATCAATTTTAGGTAATTTAAGAACGGCCTTTAAACATGTATCACAAATCTTATCTCCAGAGCTTATTAATTTTGAGTGACTCACAACACTGTCACAGTTTTTAGGGTGTATTTCTCTTGAAAAATCATTCCCTGATTTACTAAAATGGATTACAGCAGTAAACAGTGAAGTATTTTTTAGAGGTGTCTGCTTCTTCCATTTTTACTCAGTCCTGTCTTCGATTGTTTTTGCCTAAATTAATTTAAATGTCATCTAAAATGTAACAAAATCACATATAAAACCACACCTGTCATATAAGATGAGAAAAAGAATTTTGTTAAAGCGAATGGCCCTTTTCATTTGACTTGGAAATGCAGAGCCATGGGAACAAATGGTTATCTTCTAGAATTTTTATTGTTTTGCAATTTTCTTTTAGGAAACAGTTCAAGAATATAAGCATGTTGATTAAGTTATACTTTTTATATACACACCTCTAGAATTTTAACAGTGATCAAATATCGATAAAATTGACATTTTTCAATAGAAAACTGTCGGTTTCATAAGAAAAAATAAAAAAAGTAACATTTAATTTACATCAATACATTATCTTAGAAGGGGTGTTGAAAATATTAACATAAAAATTGCTCGTTCTCGAGGAAACTAATATTTCCAAACGTATGATTTTTCCGCAAGACCTGTTTGGTAGCCAGCACCATAAGCAAATAAAGAAATTAAAATAAGCAATCAACTAAAAACTTACACTAACACTACACTGGGGCACGGAGTACCCCAAAACCGGTTTATAGCGGAAGGGTGATATGTTTCGAGTGGACAAACATGGCAACTCAAAGACTGTTAAAAACAAGGAAAAATCGTGGCAGCTGGAGGCAGTAAGGGCTGCCAACCCAAATCTACAGCAAAACAAAAATTCACTGGGGCACACAGCCAATGGTGATTTAATATATCATAGGAAGAACATACCATAGTAAATAATTAGCTAAGAAATATATATAGCTAGAATAAGCAGTCGCAGTCAATGGCCCATTTGCATGTCTGAGTGGGGTACTTCAGGGATGTCATGATATTAAGTGTAAAGATCATATTAGAATAGAACATGAAATATTGGGAGCTTAAATAGAACAGGGAAACTACAGGGTAGTTTATTACAAATGATTCATTGGGTTTTAAAATCCTATAACTCCAAAACTAATAGTTGCATTTGTTTGTGCTAGTCGCATAACAAAAGAGCACATCCATGGTGTCTACTCAACTTGAGCAGAGAGATTCCCGACTTTTTCCCTGATCATTTCTTAAAATTCCCGACTCAACAGTATGTCACACCCTTCTACCCCCCCCACCCCCCCTTGTTTTCATTAATCTTTTTTATGAATAATAATAAGTTTTAATATCTAAATAAACATGTTTTATATATGTATCAACATAGTCTTCTAGGAATAAGAAAATATATTACTCAGCTATATAAAAAAAGTTTGAATCATATTGTAATTTACTGATTATTATATTTCATATCTTTATTAAAACAACATTTTACCGGATGTTGTTGTTGTAAATTACCTGATTCCCGACCATGTACTGTTCACCAACTCTAACCGCTGGAGGCCACAATAGCCAGGAAGAGGGTGGGTGGAAACTATAAGGAATTTAATGTAACAAAAATAGGAACATTTGCAAGTTTAAGAAAAAAAAAATTGAATTATTTATTCTAAGTAAGACAACAAAGGTAAAAATAAAAAACACATGGCATCACTAGGCAAACTGAGTAGTGTTGAAAAACATAAATATTGCAGAGACTGTGCTTGCACAGTACATTTGAGGATATATTTCACAATCTCAAAGTAATAGTAATCCCTGAAGAAGATCACATTTGAAACAAGAGTGTTATAACATAAGTTATTTATTTATACGAATTAGCATGGAAGAGACCCAATAATAATAAAAAATCGTTAATATAATAATAAAGAGCTCCTCTACTTGGTTAACAAAGCAGCTGAATCACCCTTGTGATTTCAGACTAAACAGATTAAATCATCAAACCTTTGAATCATTATATTAATAAAGAGCATAAATAGCTTGAAATATAAAGGTATAAGGTATTTCCATTATTGGAATATCAAGGAGCTTAAAGAGCTCTTCTACGGTTAACAAAGCGCCTGAATCACCATTGTGAATTCTGACTAAACAAATAGTTAAATTTTAAGATTAAATTTAATTTCAAATATCAATTCTGATCAAAATAATTTACACAAAGTTTTGACTTCCTGACTTAACTCAAACTTCTGTGGGACTATTACTTCCACCAACTTAGAAGTAATCGAGAAGATTTAGACTAGTTAATATTCAACATTATAATAGAAAACAAAGCAATATTACATTAGAATACTGGTAATTTCTTACTCGGAATAGTTAAAGTTATAACTTATAAACCAACAAAAGTAAATTAATCTTATGATTTCTTCAAACAAAATAAGTTTAAAAAATTTTATATTTAAACTAAATATTCCAAGCAATAAAAAGAATCAAAAAGTGGCTACCTACTAATAAGTCTAAATTTTACAAAGAGACTAGCACCCAAGCGGCAAAAGAAATCATTAAGTGTTCCATAAAACAATTTTATTTTCCAAAATAAATCTTCTAGTGAGAAATTACTGACGCCTGCACTGAACAATTTTAATCACATAATTAACCAAGTATTCAACCACCCAAACCCATTATAGGTTGTTTATATTTAAATAATTAACAAAATATAGTCTATATTTTGACATCCTGAAGAGATTATGTCCAAGTTCAAACCAGGACCTCTCGTGGTTGTGTCAGAATTAATAGTCAACAATATTAGCTGAGCACCAGCTTTATGTGTCTAGTTGATGGATATAAGGGGGTGGGGGGAAATCTTGATATATAAAGTCTAATGCCACGTTGCGAACACGTGCTAGCAGTATGGTTCTCTTGTTAACAACCGTCATCATCTTGACACGTCATCTAGACATGTAGACCGCAAATCTGGTGAGTTGGCAGTTAAGATCGCGTGAGGTCCATTTCGGCCAATCAGCGCAGGCCTTGATCACATACTGATGTCTCGTCGACTCACCTTTCCAAGGAGTGTCAGTCTTCTTTTTTGAATTATTTGATGTGCACCAGTCGTGTGATAGTTGTTGGCCGAGACTATAGGGTGAGTAAAGCACATTTTAAACTTAGTCAGGTGTTGTAAATCTTTGATATTGCAGGATGTCTATATGTATTGGTTATATTCAGGGCGGGTAATATTAATGTAACATTAACTAGCAATGCTAATGTGACAACCACTTCAAATTCTCGGCTAATTCCAGTTTTCCCCGGATGGTAGACACCCTGAAATCTCAAAATTTAAAATTCGATCTTGCAGACTTCCTTGTAACCGACCAGGTGGCAGCATGAGCTCAGTTTGAAAAATCGCTACCTGAACAAACGAGGAACTCTCACACCGCTGGATTGGGCGATGTGCTGAGAATGACTTGGTGCTGTTCAGATCCCCCCCTTATCGTTTGTGATCTTTTCCTTTTGGGACATGTTAAAGACGCTGTTTACGTGCCACCATTACCAGCAGCATTGAATACACTTCGGGATAGTATTAACGATGCTTTGATGACCATCACTGGGGACATTCTACAACATATGTGGGCTGTACTAGAATACCGTATAGATGTGTGATGAAAGGATGACACATCGAGCATTTTAATGGTATAACTAAAACTTGGACATTTTTCATTTATCACGTATCATTTATTATTTTATGCGTAATACTTTGTGGAATAGTTTTTTTAAAACCCGATGAATAATTTGGTAATAACCCTATATAATCAATCATTGATTATGTGAGGAGTTTCAGATTAGATATACAAGAGTTCATATTGTAAGGAAAGGGTAAATCAGGCAAATGTGCTTTTCTATAGAAAAACCTGCATACAAATCTGAGCAAATGTTATTTAATTCCCTTTTATTTAAATTGTGGCACCTTAAGGGTGGTGATCCTAGAAAGCTAGTTTCGAGCTTAATGTAATTACAAAGTAAATTTTATCAACATTTCCTGATGAACCATGTTCCACAGCTATGTAGGATTGTTGTAAGCACCTAGTACTACAATCCCACTAAGTGTACTCTTGCTGCAATTTCTAAATCCATGAAACTGACTCTAAGGCTAGGTTAAAAAGTAATGAGGAGAGTGCATCTCCTTGTTTCAACCCATTATGTATTTCAAAAGTATCTGATCAGAGACATCCAACCAGGACCTTGCCAAGCGTATCAGTCAGATATACCTCAATTAGCTTGACAATAATTTTTGGGCATACCAAATTTAACTAAATTACATATAAATTATATCTCCCTTTTTGAAAACATATGCCTTCCTTTCATTCCTGTGGTAGTTCCTCGTGGTTCCATATGAAACATAACTATGAATTTTTACTAAACTTTTCACTACCTCTCTTTATTAAATCTTAACCTGGAGATGTATGGTTCTAACTTCTTAATAGCTTCTTTAACTTCACTTATACTTACATCTGTGACAAGTGTTTTAGCAGTATGGATTTTTGATACCCTCACCCAATTAGGATCTTTCATGACTATTCAAAATATGGCTGTAGTATTTGTTCCATCTATTCAAAACCTTCCCCGTTTCTGCCATCAGGTTACCATTCTCATCTTTCACTAAATTGACACTAACCAGATTTTCCTATATTTGTTAATGCTTAAATAAAGTTCCATGATCAGGGTGTCTACCTGACTATAGTTTTGAAATTCCAGTATATTTTTTTTAAAGAAATCCAGTATATATGAGAGGTACTCAGAGACAAACAATCCCTATTTCAAAATCATAAAATGATAGAAAGTTAGGGTAGGCCTAGGTCTGTCATAGTTAAACATTTTAAAATCAAGAATCAAGTGTATTGACGTATATATTCTAGTACATATTAAGGATGGGACCCTAGAACGTACAAGGAATATTCATGGATTCAAGACTCAAAACATAATCATTTTTTTTAAATAGGTACAAAGTTTGAGTTATTTTTTAAAAGGTATTAAAATAGTTAAATAGTTTCTCATGGTTAGAACCAAAATAATGATAGGAAAACCTAGCAACCAAACCCCAGATCACTAATTTACCATTTAATGTAAACAAAATCAGAAGTGAAGGAAAAAATCCTAGTTATTGGTAAAGTTAAACACTTATGCATACAATATGTTCTAAAATTCAAATTTTAATTAGGTATTTAATGGCAAAATGAAGTTTCAGATTTGAAAAAAGGTGGATCAGACCCACCTTTAACATACACTAAATTTTTTTGAATGACCTATACCACCGTCGGCCTTGGTGATCTCGGGGTAAAGTGCTTGCCTCAGGTCAGAACCTGATGTTTGTAGATTCGAACCCAACAGAGGCCGAAGGCTTTTTCTTGAGCGAGAAAAAAAAAATCATAGTTCAACTTCCTTCGGAGGGGAAGTAAAGCCGTCGGTTCCATGTGGCATGTAAAAGAACCCTGGAAGGTGTGTGAAAATACCTCTGACAAAATTGGTAGGTCATTTCACCTCACTCATAGAACTTTAAGGAGGTACAAGTAATCAGCCTTGGTGGCACAGCTTCAAAGAATAATTACAGCCAGGGAGTTTACCCTACCACGAAAACTATTATCCCCACCACCCCTTGACAGTCGATACTTTCCAAAAGTTATATTTTTTATAATGAATTTGTTTGATAAATATATTGTAATAAAGATACAGAATCTTCAATGACAAAATACCAACAAATATTATGTTGATAAAAACTACTTGGAAATAAAGATAATTGCAATTAGCTAACATTAATAAAAATTAAGATGATAAAACCAAAAATATTTTTTTAGAATGTAGACAAAAGTTAAGATGATAAAACTAAAAATATTTTTTCAATTTTTGCATTTCATGTTCTAACACTTCTGCAAAATTGTTCTTCCTTTCACTTCTAGTTTTCTTTTAGAGCGCTTCTTTCCTTATTCCTGATGCATTCCTCTCAGCATGATTCATCTGTTTTGAAATTATCATATTTGGAAGTTACACGTTGAGCAATAAGGCTGTCCTCATGTAGGTTTTCAACCAGTCACAGAAACACTTTGCTCAACATCTGCATTGCTATGGAAGAGAACATGAATTTTTTTAGTGAAATATTGTAGTTCCTGGGATGCATTTACTCTAGAAAAAATATTTATGAAGAACTTATGAAGCTGGTCACCACTTGAAGTGAATTGTTTAATGTAGTCAATAACTTCTTGCTTTGATACAAAGTCCAAGTAGTTTCGTTTTACATCAGCTTGCAAGCTAGAGAGTTGTTTCTTGTCTAGTAGGACTTCTAATGCAGAAGTTATCCTATTGGTCCTAACAGATGGACTGCGGGAGAGAGAGAACTAGCACCCTTGACAATTTTGTAGGAGAGAGGACACTTATGTAAAAGTTTGTTGCAGAGATCAATTAGGAATTTTTGACAATCTCCTCTGAACTGAAGTATCTTGATGTCGTAATTCCTTTCAAAGCTGCTGATGCTGCGAACCCATTATCTACAGTAGATAGTGATTTCATGTTGGATTGTTTCTTTAAATCAACGGCTAACAATTTTTTGGAAGTATTTACTGAATTAATTACATCACATTTTACAATTATGTTCATCAAGTGGTTTATTTAGATCTACAAACATAAATGGCAAGAGGTTGATTGCTCTGATATTCGGTGAGAAATTGCTCCAACTCGAGTGAAACTGACAGCATGAATCCCAACTTTGATGTCAGAAGTTTATCCTTCACAAAGTTGCTTAATGTTTGAAAATTATCAGACTTTGGAGGATGCTTGTTAGAATAAAAATACTGTTTTAAATACAGCAGCATTGACATTGCTCTAACACCCTTAAGTTTTCTACCTATCTAAACGAACATAGCTTCATTTAGGAAAAGAGATGATCCTGTTATTCTTTGATAGTATGCATAAAACTGGTTAATAGCCCAACTAGAGTTAGCATGTGCTGTTTTGTAAGCACCATGGACAATGTGTAAAGAACAAGTTCCAAATTCCAGTAACACAGGATCTTGTGGATAATCTTCCTTCAAGTAGCTTTCAGATCACTTAAAATTTGAGGTTTACATTTGGTCCATCCATGGAAACTTGAAGGATTTTTTAAGATCCAAGTCCTCGTCATTAAGTGCAGATATACAGTTCATTAATATATCTTGAGCTGTTGCACGACCTAAAAAGTAGGATGTTAAATTTTATCTTGTATGAATTAGCCACAGTATTTATGCTCTCATCAAATGAAACACAATAAAGTGAGCATTGCTTAACCATATTCACAAGAGCGCTTTTGAAATTTCTGGGCAATATCACTACTGTAAAATATTACTTTAAAAAGATCACTACGAGCAGAAGAATGTGTCATTACTTGATTAATAGCCCACAATATTTCAGCACGAGAAACTTCATCTTTGACAAGGAAGCTCTGAATAGAACTGGGTCTAGTTTCATGTTTTAAACCTACTTCATGGTCATTAGCATTAAAATGTACATCTTCATGTAGGCCTACAGATGACACAGTATTTTTGGCCGTAGGGACCAAGTCCAATATTTTTTTGCTCCCAATAGCAGCTTTCACTCTGTCAACATGCTTCTTTCCCTCGGCATGAGATCAGATTGAAGATATTCCCATCTTACTTATATCAAAGTTAGTTTTACACAAAGAACAATGGCCTTTACTTTAATCACAAGCCACTTTTTGTAACCACAGCCAATCTTTAAGCAATGTGCTGTGCTGTCCAACCAATCATCTTTAAAAGAGGTTTTTCCTCTGAGTTTACTCATTCCTTCTTAAACACAAAGGTCACAAGATAAATAAGTGGGATCTGCAAAGTACTCAAACCAGGCCAAGCTTAGGAACAGTAGTTTTTCTTTTGGGTGGAGGAGTGAGAGGGGGGGGATTAAGTGAAGAACACAACAAATACTGTACTGTGCCATTGGAATGTCAAGGTCAGGCAGTTACACAAATAGTTTGAACTTGAGTAGTTAGTAGTAACACTCATAATGATTACTGCTGGAAAAAAAGTTCGACGGTGGGGGGTGGTTTGGCTGCTAGTGTACACCTAATTTCATGGCTGAGGGAACTGCAGGTCTTATGGAGAAAAGATTTATCTTTGCTCTCTCTCTCTGTGTTACCGGTTGCCAAACCTTCTAGCTTTCGGATGTTGGGAAGTAAGGGGGGAGGGTTTACTTGGAAATCTCTCATTGTCAACAATGCGGCATGGGGAGGTTGGAGGGTTCAACTGACAGGCAAATAACATTTCCTATCGGTGTACAGCCTTTTCTAGAAACATTATTTCCACGATCATAATTTTTTCAAGATTGAAGTTTATTAACTTTTTCTACTCCCTACATAATTATGCTTAAAACTATTTTATGTATAAAGCCTTTTTCCTCATAATTAATATACAAACAAATATATTACAACATGCATTCTATACTAAATGCTATAAATTACATTCTTACTTGTTCTTAATCAGAAAATTAGGAAGGTCACTATCAATATCAATCAAAGCTTTAATCTTCTTCAGGGTAGGTCATTCATTGTTATGGTAAAGTGAATTTACCTTTCTGCAAATTGCTGCTTGAGGTAAAGTGTCATATTTATCCATACACATCATTTGAGTGCAGTAATTTCCTATTTGATTGGTGTCAGTAACTTTCCCTAAGTTTAGAATTCTTGTTTAATAGAGATTACTAACTTATAAAACACACCTGTAACTTCTGCAGTCTGCATTGCAGCTCTACTGAGCAAGTTCTGTCTTAACGAAAATAGGTGTAGACTCTTTACACCATTGCCCTTTCTTTACTACTTAATATTTTCCTCTTGGAATGTAATTGTTTGTAACAAGCTGGAGATTCCATAATTTGTGTTATATTCTAACTGTTAACAATATAATATTATTCAAATGAATATATTAATATGCACATAAGACTATAATTCCACAACCTTACAGCAGAGTACTAATAAAATATGAGTGTTTATTTAGTTAATGTTTTTGAGCTAGCTATTAGGAACACGAGACTCAAGATTACTGTACCTTTAAGACTGTGCTGGAGGAAGAAGCACCAACTACTGGCAACGACAGCCCAGCATTGCCAAATTTGATATACATTCGAAGGAAGACTGATAACGGAAAACAAAAGAATGGCAACGCTGTTGCTCAGCAGTAAGCATGCAGTTCTCTCAGCAATGAAACTAGTTGTAGTCAATCCAGTTATTTGTTTCTTTCTCTAGTATGTTAGGGAGAGGAGGAGAGGGCTTAGTGTAAAGACAGAATAGAAAGGTCAGCAAGTGAGGCAATCATCCCCACTGCAAGGTCAACTAATTGTGTGGCAAACAAGATAGACCAGAGGGGGAGTAATTGAGGGGTGGTCAAAACAGAACTATCAGTAGTCCAAATAATATCAGGGGTTTCAAAATGCTTAATCCAACATTTCACTCAATATAAAAAGGCTGAATATTATTTCAGTATCCGATTCAAAATTTCAGTATATTCCAGTATCAAAAATAAAATCAAGAATATTTCCAGTATTGGTAGACATCCTGCTGATGTTCCTATTTTTGTTCTATTTCACCGATGTTACAAAATTACTACCAAAACTTATTCAAGCTTCATTAAAGTACCATTTTAGAAAACATTCTAAAGATTTGTAAGTAAGGAGTAACAAAATTGTAGTTAAGACAGCTGACCACTTTTTTTAAATTAAAAATTAAAAAGTGTGGTAGGGTGTATAATAAAGCAAGATAAAAACCAGAAACATTTGACAAAATGACAATTATAATATAATAGTACACTTCTACTCCTTGTACATGTTTAAAAATATGTGATATCAAAGTGAAATTTAAATATCTTTGGAGAAAACTATCAGGTTAGATATTAACCTTCATCCTTAAAACATTTATAAAAACCATTTATACAATATTTAGATTGATATAAATAATCGTAAATAACATTGGATAAAAATAATAAAAACCATGGAACAAAATGGGTAGGTGTAATTAAATTTGAAAGTATTGAGTAATGGAATTATTCAGTATACAAAAGTGGTTTACAAATTAATAACTTATTGAAAATCAATTTAAACGGTGATACGAAATCTTTAACACGTATTGGGTTCCCTTCCTCCTTGGTTGGCATCATGATTATTTATATCAATCTAAATATTGTATAAATGGTTTTTATAAATGTTTTAAGGATGAAGGTTAATATATAACCTGATAGTTTTCTCCAAAGATATTTAATTTTCACTTTGATATCACATATTTTTAAACATGTACAATGAGTAGAAGTGTACTATTATATTATAATTGTCATTTTGTCAAATGTTTCTGGTTTTTATCTTGCTTTATTATACACCCTACCACACTTTTTAATTTTTAATTTAAAAAAAGTGGTCCGCTGTCTTAACTACGATTCATTATAGTATTTTAAAAGAGCAAAACAAAATATTTGTATGGAATTGACTATTTGACCTTTTAAATGAAAATTATGGTCACTTTTGTGAATTTAAATGCCAATTAATGATATCTCATTAACCAAGGAACACCAGCAAAAGATATATTTTAACAGGCTAGTATAGCAATCATTTTGAGCACAGGTCAATATGTTTTTATCACTGCATCTCACTAGCTGGATAGGTTATATGCGTATATGATAAATTTACTCTTATAGAGTAGGGACGAGGAAGGAAGAATTTTAGGGGTAGTCTACCCGCATTTGTGTGGAAAACCATTCCAGTAAATATGACCAAGATTCGAACCCTGATCTCTCCATCATCAGCAGTCCAAGTCAAACACAAGTGAGATGCTGTAGACTGTTCGGCCAAACCGACAGTTCTTACTGACAATGCGGGAAATTATCACGAATAAAACCACAACATAGAGAAAAAATAATAATATTGACAATTTATTTCCATTTACAACCCCATATTCATTCACTTCTTGGGTTTACTGTCTGCTGGCGTCTTCTTATCTTTCCTCTCTTTCTTCTCTTTATCTTTTTTATCTTTCTTATCTTTCTTCTCTTTATCTTTTCTATCTTTCTTCTCTTTCCTTTCTAACTTTTCTTTCTTCTTGCCATAGAGTGTTCCAGCCTTTATCGCCTTTCGCTTTAATATGCGAAAAGCGAGTGTGCGGACTTTATTCCGGGTCTGTCTTGCTCTCCTCAACTTGAAACGATCAAAGTCTGTCAGTTCCCGTCGCTGGAAAAGAACAGGTCTACCAATGTAACAAATGTTTGATAATTAAGAGTGAAATATTACAATAGCAAATGTTATCAACATATATCAGAAAGAGTGTGGCTTCATTTATCTGTAAGATGGCAATTCCTATAAATATGGATCATCGTGTATATGCGGACAAATATTTATATAGTTTACAAGAAAAACATGGATTATTTTAAAACTATATTTCCTTAGGCTCAGTTGGGCAAATATTTCATTAAAAAAAGAAAAAACCTTGACAAGAGCTGGCAATGATTTAAATAAACTAGTGTAGTTACTGCAAAATCCAGTAATTTATATTAGTTTTCTCAAAGTTTCTCACCCTCTTGTTACACTCCAGTTTCCTCGACCACAAGGTTTGCTTCCATTTCTCGTCCACCTTGCCATTGTTCCACGCCTTCCTGACGACACGAGTGGCACCTGTGTATGGGAACTTGATGCACAGCTTCGTGAGGTGCAACTGGTTTAGACGGATCTGTCCTCTGGGTACGCCACTGTTCGGCCCGTCAATCAAAGCCTGCAACGGACCAGAACTACATCAACACTTGTTTGTACAGAACAGACAACAATCCCCCACCTCTAAATATTTGTATCAATTATTATTTGTTCGGTATTAAATGTTTTAATCTCCATTATTTGTGTGCATATGTAAAACAACCATCTCATGTTAGAGCACCATATCTCGACATCGTATTTTGTTGACCTGTGAGAAACAAAGACTATCACATTTGTTTCAGTATTAACCCATTCCCTGGTGCATGTTTAGCACAGAGATCTACGCAGGATCGGCACCCATTTTTCTACTCACACACTCTTACCCGAAACATATTTTCATTGCTTACTTATTTTCTCATTTATTGCTTTATTCGTGGTCAATGTATAGCATTTAACTCGTAACCCCATCTATTAGCTTCAATATGAAGTATTCAGGCTGGATAAAAGTTCATAGGTTCATTGATAGATGGCATTACAATAACTTATTACAATGAAACAATGATTCGCACAGCACCAGGGAATAGTTTATGGTGTGAAAATAATGTTTGCCTTGCAAAATATCTAATTTTTTAATATAAATAATTACCCTTCCAGGGTTTCTTTTACTAGAACCCCTACTTGGGTACATATTTAATGAAAACAAGACATTTTATTTAAGTAAAAATAAAAGGGCAAACAGAGCTAAAATAATTTAAAAACAACAACACAAGATAGAATATTAATTTTAATAAAAGGCATAAAACCACATAAAAAAGAAAGATTGATGTATTCAAAGGACTGCTGTTAGCCCTGTTTTTAGGTGGCGCTTACTAGTGTTATTTTTTAAAACCACTTCTTCTAGTTTACAAAGTAGCATTTACAAATAATAGGCCTAAGATACATAAAAAATGAACCAAAACACCAATTATTGTTTAATTTATTTACTGTCATTTAAACCAGCAGTATTGCAATAATTTGTGAGCATAAAGCCTCAAGGTTAGTGATCTATACCAGGTCAGAAATGAAATTGACGTCATATATCGATCAGTTGGCAATTCCTATCATAGGTTCATCATTCCTGGACAAAAGCTAGTAATTATTAATGCTTTAGACATAATTTCTTTAATATGCATCCACTATTTTACAAAACATAAACAAGTCAAGATGTTTAAAGAAGGAACAATACATTATTTCACCAATGACACACAATACAATACATAAGCTCTTTTCCACCCAATACATGACTAATTGAACCATTGGTGACCTGCCGGTCTAGGAGTAAGGTGTCGGACTTCTGTGCTGCAATCCTCAGTCCCGGCACAGATTTATCTGATTACCAAACCCTTCCTTCACCTCTGACAAGACTTGTATTAATCACAACTTGTGAATGTGAGGAATGCCCGGCCTCCACCGTGGTTCGGATTCCACGTTAAACTGTAGGTCTTCCATTTCATCTCACAATCGCTCTACCCTTTACATATTAGCGTAAGTGTGTATAACCCGAACGAGAAGATGCGGTGCTAATAATAATAATAATAATTGAACCATTAGAGATGGTATCACACTCCACCCAGAGGTTTAGGGAGTATCGAGTTTAGCTTCTTCAGGTTTGCCAACCATGGCCCAGTATTTCACAAAAACAACACTTTGACCAACCAAAAATTGATGGTTAATGGATCATGGAAATCAGCACTTTATGTTGGGAAGAGGAAAACGAAGGACAGCTTTCATGGCGAAGATGGCAAGCATGTTCAAAATTTACACACCTCATGTTCAAATTTATTGAATACATTCTTAAATTGCAGTATGAAGCGCGCAGTTTTAAGATCTTACCTGCTTGAAACAGATTGACAATATTTGTACAAGAAGCTTATCAAGTTAAACAAGATGTGCCGTATATACTTTATGGTAATACATTTAAAGTTTAGCTTCCCCTCTATGTGTCTACACTTTCTTAAACAATTACCTAACTCACACATACTTATTATATTGGCTATAATATAAAGTAATTTAAAGCCTTAGTTTTTTTGTTTGATAATGATTAAGACCAAATTACTAAACCCTATGTAGGCCTGCACCAATATAATGACCGAAACACAACACCACTAGATTACAACTGGTTAACAGACTTAGCTTACAACTGGTTAACAGACTTCTTAGGTTTGTTTCAAACAGCTGTGTTTCGCCAGTTCACATTCCCGGGGATTCAGTGGTGCTAAGATCAACATGGCTATATTAATGTTTACAACTAGTGCTATATCTCACACTTGGGTTTTGGCTATCAGCAACTCATACTAGTTTAAATTAAAAATATTATTTCTCAAGGATGAAGAATGTTGCTAGGAATAAAAGCATCAGTATTTGCCTGGAGCTATGAAATAATCACTTGATAAAACCAATTCCAGAGAACTATTTTTTACAAGCAATTTTCGAACCCACTGATCAACCCACCATTTACCAACTAGCCTAATACTAAGAAAAAACACAACATTCATTCCACCCGACAATTTACCAATAATTAATCTTCAAACATGCCGAAAATGGAACCTGGGACTCCAAGCTCATTTGGCACAAAATGTGGTAAGGTGGATTCATGCCAGTGAATTCAGACAGGGTTTGAACCCCTACCTGATTATTAACGGTGACAAAGTGCAATAAGAGTATATATAATGCCCGAGAACAATTAATGAACATCACTGGTTAGTTGGTTTCTTCACTTGTTGTTGCAAATAAAATGTATTTTCAAATATTTAACAATGCCTTGGTAAAAAAAACTGTTGAACTGTATGAATGAAGAAGTATATTTATTTGCAAATGAATGTAAAATTGACTTAACATACATGTAGCCAATATTATCATTGTTTATGTGAATAGGATGAGCTAACATTAAAACCCTTCACATTTTAACATCTCAAACTGTCTAATAGTGCTGTGCTCTTCAAGACCGAGTTGTGTGTGAATCGAGCTAAACAGACTCCAATTTCAAAACCCCAACTAACAGGAGTGCTATTGGCCGATAGTTTTTTTCAAAACTAAATTTTAACTATTTTTGTTATTTCTTTCAATAGCACACCCATGTTAAATCAAAAGGGAAAAAAGGTTTGTAGCAAAGCAACTTTTTCACCTTTAACTTTGAATATTTTAAGAGGTAAGTGTCTTATGAGCCTGTAGGGCAATATAAGATTGGAACGGCCTATAATAACTTTTCTGTCAGATAAGGTTGTTCCTATCAAGACCCGACTGTTCAATTCGACACATATCTTCAAACCTTCCACTGTATACATCCCAGTGCTAAGAGTGAAAGAAAATTACTGGAAGACAACGCCTGAACCAGAAACCTGGACAAAATATTTCAGAGAAACCTAGGCTACAAAACCATGTTGGAGGTATAGCAGGAGGGAATAATTGTGTATTATTATTATTTCGAGTCCAGTATCAGTCAAAGCGAAGCATCCATGTGGGGTAAAATGTACATTTTTTGCTTACAACAGCTTCTTGAGGAACCATTGAGAGTCACTCTTGAAAATTGTACAGGTATTTCAAATATTGCTCAGTTAATAAACAGTACAAAAACATTATCTTCAGCAAGTTCCTGTTTTACAAGTTGTATGGGAAAATATTTAAGTTTTATTTTTAATGTACAAATATTTATTTTATACTAGATAGAATTGCCTTTTAACTTTATTGAAATAATGTATAAGGAAGGTATTAGTTCAATTTAAGGATACTGATCTGTACCAGGTCAGAAATGAAATTGACGTCATATATCGATCAGTTGGCAATTCCTATCATAGGTTCATCATTCCTGGTACAGAAGCTTATAATTATTTGTTCTTTCCTAACCACAACTCATATGTCAACATTAGGTACTTCATGGCGGCTTTTATTTAAATATACAAGGAGCATCTTGACGTCACGTCATTCTTATGAGAGTGGTTAGTCACATTGCCTAAGCACCATTTATCATTAAAATACACTGTATTTCACTTAAGAGCTCTGTTTAGGCTAAGGCAAACATAATATTGAGTTTTTTTTAGAGTATTGGGCGTTAGCTGTAAGCGGTACCATATAACGAGTGTAGCTGAGGCTTATCTGCCAGTACCGAGTAACTTTAGTAGACCGAAGACTACCTATAACGAGTGTAGCTGAGGCT
>CABFWO010005933.1:19986-33513 GCA_902155825.1 Timema genevievae | reverse complement strand
TATCTAGTTGGTCCTTTTTTTTAGGGGTTCAAGGATCCTTTTTTTTTTTTTTTAACCTCCTCGTCAAGGACTTCTCTCAGACCCGTGTATATTCAATCACGCGTCTACGATGAAACTTGACAGATAAGTGTATCCAATTTCATGCAGGTGTTCCAAACGATCGAAAAAAATAAATAAAAACCGGTCTCGATGTTTGTTTAGAGACCATCCTCCTAATGTTTTAAAATTTACATTCTCTCTCAACGTTTGATTATACAACGACTACACCGTAAATTATGAGATGTTTCTTTTACGTAGCGAGGGCTGTGTAAACTCAGGGTCTAATCTTGGCGTTTTAACCTATAAAAAAAGTTTGTTATTCTTTAGTCTTCTTTTTGATTGTTAAACCTAAACTAAAAAAAACCCAACAATGTGTTTCAAAAGCAATAAAAATAGAAACGAAGAAGAGAATCCATGCGGAAGAGATAAATTTCCCTCAAAATCATTTTCGTGTTTCATTTAGTAGTTCGTTTGTTTATTTTTTTTTTCAAACCCCCTCATTATATTTTGTATTTGTTATAAATTAAAGTGCTCAGTGGTATTGAAGAACCGGTCTGTATCTGGTGTGCAGTGATCGTCTCATTCAGTTCCGCCTACTCTTCTTCGTGCTTGTTAGTGGCTGTCAAAACTTTCCCCCCTCCAACCAAACTATCTTCTTCATTTTGTTTTGTCCCGCACTGACAGTTTGTGTTGGTGTTTGTTTAGCTTGAGTGCGCACGCGCAGAACCAGTCTCGAATCGACCGCGATCGTAGCTCGCTCTATCTTACAGCATTCGTGTGTCGGCCACCGGAACGTTTTCGCGCTTTTAGAGAGAATTTGTTTGGAGTTATATTAGATTTTTTTTTAAGATTTAAGTTTAGTTTAATACCACGCGTTTTTCATTTTGTTAGGCTAGAAATACCCAGGTTTACAAACATTTAAAAAAAGAACGTTTGACAATGAAGTGAGCTCGCCTGACATGTGATCATCGTATGTGACGTTGTGACGGGGCAAAGGGAATGTTGAGCTCGTCCTCTCAGAATAACAATGTCTCGGAACCCCAACTCCTTCCGGGTGTCCGGTCTGTGCGTGTTCGTGACGGTGTACGTCAGCCTGTTCATCATCGCCGGGGTGATCCTATTCGGGTCCCTCTTCACGCTCCGAGGTCAGAGGGGCACACCCCCCGCGGCTTCTCGTCGGGGCCCTCATCCTGAAGGGAAGTCCTCCAGGTACTACTACGAGACGCAGGACGAATACCGCTGGGAAAACGTCCTTCTAGCGAACCTCAGCGGCGAGGATTACATGACGACGTTGAGGATCTCGTTCCCACTCCTCGGGAGGACTGAGGTTCCCGTACAGCAGCTCGGCGCCGGTCAACTGCTCGACGCTTCAAGAGGTGACGGAGTTGGAGTTCGTGGCCGCAGGTTGGACAAAGGCCGTGTACAAGGGTCGGTTCCGAGGAGAGGCCGTGGCGGTGAAGACGGTCAACCTGAACGGTCATGACATCCAGGAGTGTCTGAAGAGGACAGGGACTACTCTACCCGTGTGCTACCGTCGTGCCGCCGCCAAGATCCTCAAGGAGATCATCCTGCTGTTCGAGCTGGCGCACCGCAACGTCATCAAGGTAACAATAACACTTCCTCCAGGACATGTTCACAAACCTCGTCATGTGGACCTTTGTCTCTCGGCCTTCAGTCGAGCAACGTGCTGTTGATCTTCTGTCCTTACTATCGTCTATAGCTGTTGATCTTCTGTCATTATCGTCTATAGCTGTTGATCTTCTGTCCTTATTATCGTCTATACTCCACTTTTCACAGTAAGATCCTTATGTTACAGCTAATCGGCCCCGTGGTTTAGTGGTCAGTACCTGGCGACAAGTCCATGGGTCGCAGGTTCGATTCCCGGCTGTTACCTTGGGTATTTTTTACCGAGAGGGGAATTACCCCAACGGCCACCAGGGTTTGGTTAGTTAGGCTCAAGTATAGTGGTGTTTTCACTGGTTCCACACCCTCATACTCCCTATCACCATCCCCTAATCTCATTGGGACATGGAAATAGCCTCCACGGTCAAAGGAAGTACAATTAATACATTCGGACATCCCCTGGTGTGCAATATTATTATAACCTGACAACTAAAAAAGCTAATAGTTTTACTTTTACATATTCATATACCAAGTCCTGTGATCTGCAGTTGTCACGTGTGACAAATACATACATATGGTCAGGGGTCGACCTCAGCTCCCTGACCACTCAGTCTCAGGACCACTGAGGTAAAGGGGAGCACATGGAAGCGATGCATGATGGTAGAGAATAATGGCTGGTGTTGAGTGTAGGACTACCTGTCACTGATAGGTTGAAACTAGATGAACCCACTGGTTTTATAGCGCACTATAGCAGGCTCTGTCGTGATCAAGAACAAATTACTGTAATTTAATTTATGGTTGTTCGGCTTTCGGGTTTTTGAGCAACTTTTAAGTTAGGTATTCCTCTAGCATTACCCAAAATTTCAAATTTATAGCTCTGCCGTAAGTAGGCCTACAAAAAATATGCTGTCTAG
The DNA here is from genome assembly GCA_902155825.1 of Timema genevievae. NCBI lineage: Eukaryota > Metazoa > Arthropoda > Insecta > Phasmatodea > Timematidae > Timema > Timema genevievae. The sequence continues at coordinate 30,937 of CABFWO010005933.1, read as the reverse complement.
GCAGCCCATCCACCATTCCTCCCTCAACCCCTCAAGCCTTTCTAGACATCCTCCCTTTCTTCCTTCAACCCTCTCCTCCTCCTTTTATCCACCCCTCCCCAGTTCTTTCATCCAGATGGATAGTTGACAACATTATTACTCCTGAACCCTAATATTTCACTTTGCACATTTAAAACACTGCTTAGCAACCTGTGTTCATCCAGGGTCACTCTCAACCTAACTGGTACCTACTGCCTGTGTCCAGCCAGTCACTCTCAACCTAACTGGTACCTACTGCCTGTGTCCAGCCAGTCACTCTCAACCTAACTGGTACCTACTACCTGCAGCCAGCCAGTCACTCTCAACCTAACTGGTACCTACTACCCGCGGCCAACAAGTCACTCTCAACCTAACTGCTACCTACTACCTGTGTCCAGCCAGTCACTCTCGACCTAACTGGTATCTACTACCTGCGGCCAGCCAGTCACTCTCAACCTAACTGGTATCTACTGCCTGTGTCCAGCCAGTCACTCTCAACCTAACTGGTACCTACTACCTGTGTCCAGCCAGGGTAACTCAACCTAACTGGTATCTACTGCCTGTGTCCAGCTAGTCACTCTCAACCTAACTGGTACCTACTACCTGTGTCCAGCCAGGGTCACTCTCAACCTAACTGGTACCTAATACCTGCGTGCTGTAATTACATCACGGCTGATTGCGCGTCAATCACCGAGCGATGCAATACCTGGCTGATTTTATTAGAGATGACCTAACTTGTGGGCCGGGTTATACTCCCAAACCAGGGGCTGAGGGGGAGGATTTAACTTCCATATATATTTGAAAATATACTTAATTCAAACTAAAAGGGGGGAGGGGGGAATTGACAACGTTATTTGTTAATGATTTGTTGTTTAAGTTGAATCTACCTTGACAACATTTCACGGCACGCCTCTGCTAGTGATAGCACGATTTTATGGCGGAGTGAACTATCTCAATCCGGCTTGTTAAACTGTCAACAAAACAAACAAACTCCTGTACACGCTGCCTGTTGGCGACCTTGAACATTGTTACTACTGGTTACAACTATTACATGACCGAACTAAGCTGGTAGTGGAGGAGGGGTGACGTCATTCCTGTCAAACTGTACACGCTGCTTGCTGGTGACCTTGAACATTGTTACTACTGGTTACAACTATTACATGACCGAACTAAGCTGGTAGTGGAGGAGGGGTGACGTCATCCCTGTCAAACAAACTTCTGTAAGTACAATTAAAAGTGATTACTGACTTACTTAAATTCGAACAATCCTTAGTGCTAAATAAAGCTCGTGGGACATTAGTGACCTTGTTTGGGGTCGATATGATCTAAACACTGTTCACCAAACAAAGGATAATCAAATAAACACCTCTGAGATTCCCAGGGTCGAACCCTGGTGCTGTGGGTCTTACTGCTCGGGGCATTGTTGTCTGGAACGATTAGCGAGTTGCCTCCATTCTTCCCTCCTATATCACGATAAAGAGTACGTCCGCGTATGTATCCGACGATAAAATTTGCGCGCTGCTAACCTTCTATTGTCGAGCTATTTCTGTGTTCAAGTCTACGTCCGAGGCGCTCCACTCGTCCATATGTGAAACTATCGATATTACACACATTTTGAGATACAATTTGTGATTGATCTCGGCTGTCGAGTGCCTCTGTTGGAGGTTCGAGTTAAGGGAGTTTGTAAGTCGCGATAGATGACCTGGTGGTCTAGGGGTAAGGTGTCAGAAATCTTCGTTGAGAGTCCGGGCTTCATTCCTCGCTCCCGGCACTGATCTATCTAATTGCCAAACTCTACCTTCACCTCTGACAAGACGTGTATTAATCACAACTTGTGAATGTGTGGAATGCTAGGGCTCCACCGTGGTTCGGATCCCACGTTAAACTGTAGGTCCTCCACTTCATCTCATAATCACCCTACCATTACACAAAAGCGTAAGTGCGTATAACACGAACGGGTAGTAAGACGCGGTGCTAATAATGATAATAATAATGTAAGTCGCGATCCGAACTCTATCTTTGGAATGTGTTCGTTTGAATATCCTAAATGAACTAAACTATTTGGGAAGATTAACCAAACCCTGGTTTTTATAGGAAGCCCACCTTCGATCACCGACATTGATTGAAAACCACTAAAATTTGTCAATCTATAGATACGTTTTACTTGATTTATTAGTTATAAAGTTTATCCAAAAGTTATAAAATATGTAAAATAATACTTCCTTATGGATAGTTGTACAATTTCTTTTTACACTACTAATCAAACATACTAAGAATGTAAATACAATTGTAATATTTTAACTTCCGCCTTTTTGTCAACTTGGGTGTCCAGCGTTCAAAAAAAATACTGATAAAACTGTACGTTCTAACACGCTACTTTCGCAGTAGACTAGACTTCCGATCGCAGGGAGATCAAGGTTTGAATCTCGGTCACGTGTACTAAGGAGGGTCTTTCCTAAATAGTTCGCAAATGCGGGTACACTTCCCTTAAATACAACATTATTAACCCTTAAAACCACTGGCGTAAAATTAGTGAATAAGCTTATAAGCCGGAAGGGAAGTAAGACGCGGTTCTTACGGAAAAGAAAAAGAAAAATTGTACTTTGCCCACTTGGTGAATACTTTAAACAGTTTTTTTAAAGTGGGTTTCATCTTAACCTGAAGCACCTTTACACTTTAGACGCTTATATACGAAGTAGAAAGAGAGGGAAGAAACTTAGCAGTTCACTCATCGAAGTCTTCTTGCTAATAACACGTCCCCTCTTCTTCTAACGAGTGTACACACTCACCCGATTAGCTATGCCTGGTCAGCTTTGACTTGCATTTCATTATAATATTTTTCCTCTTATAATAAACATATTATCCTTTCACACATTTTTTAAAATCTACATCCTTGAAGTAGGACATTTTTGCGAATAGACTGGCTTGTATAAGATTAAAAATAATTTTGTGACAAAGAAATACCTTTTAATTATTTTTTTAATTTGTGGTTTTTGTTGTTTCAATTTTATGTTTTTAAAACTTGCCAAATAAAACGTAGATAGATTTACATGTGAAATCCTATATCGACTTGCCCTGACGTCACAGGGTAGCTCAATTAACATGGGAAACCCTATCTTGACTTGCCCTGACGTCACAGGGTAGCTCAATTAACACGGGAAACCCTATCTTGACTTGCCCTGACGTCACAGGGTAGCTCAATTAACATGGGAACTCATATATCGACTTGCCCTGACGTCACAGAATAGCTCAATTAACATGGGAACTCGTATATCGACTTGCCCTGACGTCACAGAATAGCTCAATTAACATGGGAACTCATATATCGACTTGCCCTGACGTCACAGGGTAGCTCAATTAACATGTGAACGCCTATATTGACTTGCCCTGACGTCACAGGGTAGCTCAATTAACATGTGAACTTCTATATCGACTTGCCCTGACGTCACAGGGTAGCTCATTTAACATGGGAAACCCTATCTTGACTTGCCCTGACGTCACAGGGTAGCTCAATATTCCTGTAACCTATCACATGTGTGGGCGAGACGTGTATTAATTGCCTGACTCATGTAATTCACTTTGATTGTTGTGCATTGATAGGCTTACAGCATGCACAAAAAGAGTTTTCTGTCAACATAGACAGAGGGTATTTTTTAAAAGCCATTGGTACTGTCTGTAAAAGGTTTTTTTTTCCCCCACTTGAAAAATTATGTCGTGCAAATAACTGCATAGCTTTCCCCCATCAAGATCAAATGATTTTGTTTTAAACATTAATGGCGTGACTTCACAATAGTGGATTGTATAACAATTATATTCCATTCCTCCATACAACTCATTGAGTCTAAAATAGTGTCTAGGAAAATGGGAAATCCATCTAAAAAACCTATAAAATACAGGATTATTTTTTTATATAATAATAAAATAGTCAACTGTAGATTTTTATTTTTTATGTCCAAAATAATAAATGAATAAAAATGTGTTCATATTTAAAATATATTATCTATTAGGTGTTTTGTCTTCCGACAGGTTCGTTGTCTTGTGCAAATCGAATCCTTGAGTGTGTCCTACCAGCAGCTTCCTTTTATATAGATCATGAAACTTATTGTCTTTCCTTGTTTGAGCTCATTCGTCGTGTTCCCTGTCCCCCCCTTTCCTTCCACCTTGCCCTCTCTGACGTCACTCTGTAATTAAAATATAAAATATTGAACGCAAACGAACTGAATTGGCAATCAAAGTGTCGACTGGAGCCGATCCCACATCTGACACCAGTTCTTTGACGTCACTAATCCCTCTCTGTTTGCCTGATTCCACACCCTGGTGGACGATCCCCTTGCGATTGGCTCTAAATTATAATGTGCGCGTTTCTCCTTTTGGACGAGGAAGCAAAACTCATTTCGTTATAAGCCGCCCCTCCAGGCGTCTTTGGGAACGATTGGCAAGCCCTATCGGCCCCGCTGGCGGATGAATCGAAACAGAAAACTACAAATAGCGACCGCAGTGAAGAAAAAAATTTCCCTTCCTTTCGCACACATACCACCCCCTTTCCTCTACTCCCTCCCCCCTTTCTTTACTAACCCTTGTGTAATTGAATTTTTTGCCTTCGCCGCCATCGAAACAGGCCATTGGAGCTGGTATTTTGTTCTAAATTAGAGAGCCTTATGTCCTCTCTTCAGTTCGGCTGATTTCTGTTTCCAGCGCCGTGGATAATGTCACCAAGTTTGACCTTGGGGGTTTGGATATGACCTTGACCTTTCACAACTCGAGATGACAGATACCTCACAGGTTCACTGGTCTTGCAGATTTCTTCTCGCTGGCTCTTGAGCTACAAACGAACAGTTCTCATCTTGAAACAAATTTATGCATATTAAATTCCAGGTGGAAAGAAAATACTTGGAATATTCTTTAATATTAACTTTACTAAAGTATTAATATATATTATGACGTCAATAGTTTAATGGATATTTCCCTTTATTTGTTGGTAATACACCCCTTAAAACACACCTCTATAAACGTTTTGTCACAGTGGACGCGGTCCGCCACTATAGCTACTCTTGACTATAATATTGTCCGCCACTATAGCTACTCTTGGCTATAATATTGTCCACCACTATAGCTACTCTTGGCTATAATATTGTCCACCACTATAGCTACTCTTGACTATAATATTGTCCGCCACTATAGCCACTTCTGACTATAATATTGTCCGCCACTATAGCCACTCTTGACTATAATATTGTCCGCCACTATAGCTACACTTGGCTATTATATTGTCCGCCACTATAGCTACTCTTGGCTATAACATTGTCCACCACTATAGCTACTCTTGACTATAACATTGTCCACCACTATAGCTACTCTTGACTATAATATTGTCCGCCACTATAGCTACTCTTGACTATAATATTGTCCGCCACTATATATACTCTTGACTATTATATTGTCCGCCACTATAGCTACTCTTGACTATAATATTGTCCGCCACTATAGCTACTCTTGACTATAATATTGTCCGCCACTATAGCTACTCTTGACTATAATATTGTCCGCCACTATAGCTACTCTTGACTATTATATTTGTCCGCCACTATATATACTCTTGACTATTATATTGTCCGCCACTATAGCTACTCTTGACTATAATATTGTCCGCCACTATAGCTACACTTGACTATAATATTGTCCGCCACTATAGCCACTCTTGACTATAATATTGTCCGCCACTATAGCTACTCTTGACTATTATATTGTCCGCCACTATATATACTCTTGGCTATAATATTGTCCGCCACTATAGCTACACTTGACTATAATATTGTCCGCCACTATAGCCACTTCTGACTATAATATTGTCCGCCACTATAGTCACTTCTGACTATAATATTGTCCGCCACTATAGCTACACTTGACTATTATATTGTCCGCCACTATAGATACTCTTGACTATAATATTGTCCGCCACTATAGCTACTCTTGACTATTATATTGTCCGCCACTATAGATACTCTTGACCATAATATTGTCCACCACTATAGCTACTCTTGACTATTATATTGTCCGCCACTATAGATACTCTTGACTATAATATTGTCCGCCATTATAGATACTCTTGACTATTATATTGTCCGCCACTATAGATACTCTTGACTATAATATTGTCCACCACTATAGCTACTCTTGACTATTATATTGTCCGCCACTATAGATACTCTTGACTATAATATTGTCCGCCACTATAGCTACACTTGACTATAATATTGTCCGCCACTATAGCTACACTTGACTATAATATTGTCCGCCACTATAGATACTCTTGACTATAATATTGTCCGCCACTATAGATACTCTTGACTATAATTATTGTCCGCCACTATAGCTACTCTTGACTATAATATTGTCCGCCACTATAGCTACTCTTGACTATAATATTGTCCGCCACTATAGATACTCTTGACTATAATATTGTCAGCCACTATAGCTACTCTTGGCTATAATATTGTCCGCCACTATAGATACTCTTGACTATAATATTGTCCGCCACTATAGATACTCTTGACTATAATATTGTCCACCACTATAGCCACTCTTGACTATAATATTGTCCGCCACTATTAGCTACTCTTGACTATAATATTGTCCGCCACTATAGCTACTCTTGACTATAATATTGTCCGCCACTATAGCTACTCTTGGCTATAATATTGTCAGCCACTATAGCTACTCTTGACTATGGACAAGGAAGGAATGCCAAGTGACTGGCTTGTTCCTTAAACAAATTACTGGAGCCTCCAGATCTTGTAGAGGAGGCCTCCTTGGGATGTCTTCGCCAGACCACTGTAAGAACATTCTATCTATCTAATGGTAGTCGAGCGACTGTGGCACTGCTACCGGCAAATCCGTGAACTAATTGAAGCCACAATGCTAGTCTATTTCCCGAGTAAATGAAATTATCATTCTAGAGCCTAGCTCTCCTTGGGACAGGGGTAATTAGATTTTCTTGGATGTTGGCATTTTTCACTTTAGTTTTTTAGAATAAAACAAGTAGTAACCTGTAATAAATTACATTCTGTAAATTATTTTAATAAACTGTTTCTTTGATATTTCAAGCATTTGACAATACAATTAAAATCTATATTTTATGAGAGAATGGTAGAAAATGAAGCACAAATATAAGATTATTTAAATATTTACAAACAACTTTTTATTCTTTTTGCTTGTAGTTATGTAAATAACGAGTACATTATTAAACTAACACAACTCTAAAACGTTAAAAATATTTCTCTTGTGCAAATATATATATATATATATATATTTAGTGTCTTGTAAGAAAAACAGTGCAAGTCACACACGGCTTGCGACCGCCGTCCAGGGAGGGTTATGCAAACTACAGCCATTTTTTTTTTAGCTCCACGTCTTACTACCCGTTCGGCTTATATGGTTAAATACTATTTACGTTAATAGTTATAAGGACTAGGGAGGTTATATTTACAGGAAGTATACCCACATTTGCGTGGAGAGTGGAAAAACATTTTGGGAATAACTCACCCAACCGAGATTCGAACCTCGATCATTGGTAGTCTAGTGTACTTCGAGAGTAACGCGTTAAACCACGCAGTCACCGAAGCTCGAGCCGAGTATTATAATAATGTATTCTTTTCTCTCCGCCTGTCTATCTCTCTTTCTTGTTCTTTTCTCTCTTTGTCTATCTTGAGTCCATCCCTCTGTCAAAGTTAGAACGTGGATAGAATTACAAGAAGCCCTCTGGAAGGACGAGGGGAGAGGATTCTAGAAAATGTCCTCTTTACTCACACACACCCTCCCTCTCTGGAGCCAGTGCTATTGAAGATCGTCAAACTCTTGTGTGGAGGACCTTTTTGTAAACTTCATTACAGAACAGCAGCCATCTTACTACCGCTGTTACGTCAGTGGTTTGGGGTAAAGTGCTCGCCTCAGGACCCGATGTTCGTGGATTCAATCCCTGCCGGGCTCGATGGATTTCTCTAGAGCGAAAAGAAATCCGCAGCACAACTTCCTTTGGAGGGAAATTAAAGCCGTCGGTCCTATCTCGATTGTGGCGTGTAAAAGAACCCTGGAAGATATGTGAAAATACCTTTCCCGGCAAATTTGGTGGGCTCTTTCGAGCGCGCTCATAGAAATTCACGCGTGTTGATTTAATCAGGTGGTTCAGAAATTGCACGTTAAATAACTCAAATAAAAAATTAAAAAACGTACAAGTCCTATTTGTCAAAAGCAGGATTTTGTTGGGGGAAAAAGATCTTTCAGAACGAACTTTCTACCAAAACTATTCTATACCTACTTCTCTCGAAAGATGTTTCTTAATATCACCTATTTTTGTTCCTAGAATTGTTAACTTCTATAATACTGAAGTACGGGTTTGAAGTGATTACCAACCAAACATACATTGTATTTATAATCGGTGACCTGGTGGTCTAGGGGTAAGGTGTCAGACTTCTGTGCTGGGGGTCCAGGGTTCCATCCTGAGTCCTGGCACAGATTTATCCGATTGCCAAACCCTTCCTTCACCTCTGACAAGACGTGTATTAATCACAACTTGTGAATGTGTGGAATGCCAGGCCTCCACCGTGGTTCGGATCCCACGTTAAACTGTAGGTCCTCTATTTCATCTCACAATCACCCTACCATTACACATTAGCGTAAGTGCGTATAACACGAACGTGTAGTAAGACGCGGTGATGGTAATAATAATATAATAATAATAACAACAATAGTAATAACTATTTTTTTACTAACACGTGTGATATATATTTTTGTCTTGCTTTTAAAGAAAACTCTGAGGTCACCCACCATAGACCTAAGTATAATTCCCAAAGTGGTAGGAGCGGTAAAATAAACCAAGCCCTGTTTCTTTCATCAAGTTGCACGTCCTGCTCTTCAGGGTGTAATATCCCCCAGGGCTGCCAACTGTTGTCTTTCCATCAGCCCCGTGAAAGGTAAACATGAGGGGGGATCACGTCGCCGTGGACTATTTTTTTTAATGTCATTTCGTAAGGAGACGGTTCATCTCTCTCTCTCTCTCTTACTCTTGTGTGTATATATTCAAATTTTAATTGCCAAGGTGGGTGAACCCATTTCGGAAAAAAAAAACCGGCGTTGTTTAATTTTATGTGCCAGTATATTGGTTGTTTACTTTAGAGTATAAAGCGTTCGGTACACTTGGGAATACGCCATTGATTGTTTTATTAATAGATCCTTGTGTCATACATGTGTTGCTTCTATTTGACTTCGATCTTCTAGTTTTATCTTGTGATAGTAAGATACTCGTCTTCATCTCTTTTAACTAGACGATAACCCGAACAGGGCGAGAAGGAGGATTTTAAGGGACAGCTTGAACGATTAACCAGATATAGCTCATTATGGATCCTCTTTCTCCTCATAGACACGTGTTGGGGTTTACATCAGCTCTCAAGCTAACAGACACGTGTTGTAGTTTACATTCCCTCTCAAGCTAACAGACACGTGTTGAGGTTGACATTCCCTCTCAAGCTAACAAACACGTGTTGAGGTTGACATTCCCTCTCAAGCTAACAGACACGTGTTGTAGTTTACATTCCCTCTCAAGCTAACAGACACGTGTTGAGGTTTACATTCCCTCTCAAGCTAACAGACACGTGTTGAGGTTTACATTCCCTCTCAAGCTAACAGACACGTGTTGAGGCTTACATTCCCTCTCAAGCTAACAGACACGTGTTGAGGTTTACATTCCCTCTCAAGCTAACATACACGTGTTGAGGCTTACATTCCCTCTCAAGCTAACAGACACGTGTTGAGGTTTACATTCCCTCTCAAGCTAACAGACACGTGTTGAGGTTTACATTCCCTCTCAAGCTAACAGACACGTGTTGAGGTTTACATTCCCTCTCAAGCTAACAGACACGTGTTGAGGTTTACATTCCCTCTCAAGCTAACAGACACGTGTTGAGGCTTACATTCCCTCTCAAGCTAACAGACACGTAGGGACGCACTATTGTCACGAGTTATTCCCAGAACATCATTTCCTCTGTCTGGCGTGTGTTTGCTGATACAATTCACGGTGAGTACACCCTGAAAACTGTTGGTTTTGTGTGTGTGGTGAACGAACGCCTGAACGTGAGACGAGAAGTTTGTTGTCTGATCAAAGCTCGTGGGCAAGGGGGTTGAGGGGTGGGTACAAGAAGACACCCTGCCGCCACAAGGTCGAGTTGTCAGTTGCAGGCCTCACAACGCTGATAAGGTCAAATATTTGGTTTGCTGGATTTTCATCGCGTCTTACTACCCGTCCGGGTTATACGCGTACTGACACACTACGCTGATATGTCATTGATTTGCGTGGTTTGTTAGTAGCAAATTGTAGCCAAATATCAAATAGGCCTACATAATTTGATTTTTTCATAAAAAAAATTAATAAAAAAGAAAGATTAAATATCGCAGAGTGAAAAGAAGGGACTCGAAGACCCACGCCCCTGATATAACTCTGCAATATTTGCTATTAATAACTTAGAATCATTAATATCATAGTTAACAGATACAAATTATAAAATGTATATTTCCTCCCATTTCCTCTTCAACAGCTTTATTTTCATTTTGTTCTCTTCAATAAACTTATAAAAATATATGTTTCTTTTCATTTGGTTCATCTACAACTAAATTTTATTTTTTGTTGATTTTCAGAAACTTTTTTTTGTTGTTGCAAATATTGGCTCTTGAAACTCATAATAATTATCTCAGAATTATGTTCAGATGCTCTTAAATTCCCTCCCACAAAAGTTAAAATTCCTGAATTTTCTCTCTAGGAGGGGGGTTGAGGCACTCTCTCCCTGACCTATGCTGCATTTGTGCAGATAGAATATAACACAGTAGGTTAAGAATAATGACCCACTAGTTTGTGGGGTTGGGGGGGGGGGGTGAAAGAAACACA
>CABFWO010005933.1:0-17793 GCA_902155825.1 Timema genevievae | reverse complement strand
AGAAGACATGGCTTCTTCCCCCCCCCCCCTTCCAATAATCCTTGTATTTTATTCTGAAAATTAAAAATACCATCTTTTTGGAGCAATGCATAAATGATTAAGACAATTTCTTTTCACCCGCTTCGGTGGCTGCATGATTTAAGGCGTCACTCTCGCAGTAGACTAGACTGCCGAGGATGGGGAGATTGAGGTTAAAAGTCTCTGTTGGGTGTACTGAGGGTTTCCCACTCTCACTCCACGCAAATTCGGGCACACTTCCTATAAATATAACTTCCTCCTCATGCCTAAAAACCTTTAGAGTAATTATTATTTAAGCGTATCACCCAAACGGGTAGTAAGACGTGGTGTTAAAAAAGATTAACTTTTTTTCCTCTGACTTATAGAATTAATCCCGTTATATTTTTCGTGTTATTCATTTGGGTACTATATATATATATATATATATATTTTATATATATATTTTATATATATATATTTATATATATATTTTTTTTTAACAGAAAATAAGTTTGTTCTGCCGCCGATGATTATAAATGATGAAAAATGTTTTTCGAAATATCTTTCCAAACAAAGATTACTCCATAGTCCGTTCCCTCGCGGGATAAAGTCTGCTAACGTTGTCTCAGGTAAGTTGCAAAAACAGAACACAAGCGCTCGTGGAAAATAAGTATTAAAAAAACCCAACCAAACACAACACGAAAAACTAAATTATTAATTAGTAAATTATTTTCCTCTGGGGTTCGTGGTAGGATTTCCCAGAAAAATGGAGGGGGGGCGGAAGTCCCAACAAAACGATATGTCGACTTTTGTTTTCTGTCCGTTGAAAATTTTGCTTGTTTTTAGTAAATTTTGGCGAGAACTATGTTTACAAATTATGATTATTATTATTATTTTGTTCTGTAAAATAGTTTAACAGACCCGCTCCAGTGGCCGTATGGTGTTTAAAGCGCTACTCTCGTAGTAGACTAAAGATGACGTGAGATCGAGGTTCGAATCTCGGTCGGGTGTACTGAGATTGCTTTTTACAAAAATTGTTTTACACTCTCCCTCCACTCAAATGCAGGTATACTTCCTATAACACATAGGTGACCTGGTGGTCTAGGGTGGTAAGGTGTCAGACCTCTGTGCTGGGTGTCCGGGGTTCAATCCTAGGTCCCGACACAGATTTATCTGGCTGCCCAAACCCTTCCTTTACCTCTGACAAGACGTGTATTAATCACAACTTGTGAATGTGTGGAATGCCAGGCCTCCACCGTGGTTCGAATCCCACGTTAAACTGTAGGTCCTCCATTTAATCTCACAATCACCCTACTTTTACACATTAGCGTAAGTGCGTATAAACCGAACGGGTAGAAAGATGCGGTGATAAAAAAAGTTTAACAAAGGTATAAAACTCAATTCACACTTTCGCCTAAAATTGATAGCAGAATATGCTACATTTACACTCTGGCTATCGGCCCATGCTGCTTTGCAACACAAACTAGCGGGTAGACAATATGATGCAGCGTCTCTGGTCAACTTAAAGTTAACTTAAAGTTAACTTAACGTAAAGGATATCCTCGTGTGTTTAAATGCAATTGAACATGATACAGTTAACTTAACGTTGACTTGCAGTTAACTTAACTTAATAGATGTTCTGAGAGGTCTTTCACGTTAAGTGAACGTTACTTAAGGGTATCACGTGATCTAGCCAGCCAATCATAATGCGAGTGACGTCTACAGTGCTATTTATTAATTTATTTGTTGGTTTTATGACCAAGGTCTACTCTTTAGCTTTAGTTCTAGTGATCGGACATTTAATTAAAATAAGCGCTAGTGTAGTATCTTTATAGAACGTTATAGAATGGACTCAATTCATGTATTGTAAAGAAGTTAAAACCACAAAGTTTTTATTATATAAAATTAAATAATATATTGCTTTCAAAAAAGATCCTTGTTATTAAAATATTAACCAACTAACATAATTATGATTGTAAAAGCATTAAAATATGCTCAAAAAAGTTTAATGATAAACTATCTCTAATATTGGTAGAAAACAGTAAACATTCACAGATCATAAACACAAATACAAATAGTACAAATCACAGATCAAAACACATACTCGAGAATGGAGATGTTTGGTTCGAGTTGTTACGTTAAGCTATGTGAATCGTGATCACACATACATTAAGTTAACTTTAAGTGAACGTTACGTTAAGTTAAAGTTTAAGTTAATACTGATCCCGGCATTACAGACGATAGCTTCTAAAAGGCTGTGTTCTCTTCACAAATTAAGATGGCGAACAGGAAGACATCAGAGTGGTTGATGACGTCATACAAACTATTTTTGGTTTGTTTATGCGCATGTGTCTATAAACTTAAAACGTTTATTTGTGAAACTAATATTTTGTGTGGCTCTTTATGTAAGTTGTAATATTTTTTTTAAATATATTTTGGTGGCCAGTTATTAAAAGATAGAGGTGTGAATGTAATACGTTTTAATTTATTATTTAATGTACTATATTAATATCTCCTGTTGGCACAGCTGCGAAACAAAGGACATAATAGTTTTATTAATAAATTTTTTCTTTCAATAAGTTACGAAAATACCAATCATAAAGTGATCCTTAGTGAAGTATTATTAGAATCCTTTATTAATATCTTTGCTTGATAATATAATAATTATGTCAGCATATTTTAATATTGTCAACCTCGGTGGTCTTGGGATAAAGTGCTCGCCTCAGGACCCGATGTTCGTGGGTTCAAACCCAGCCGGGGTTTACGGATTTATCTTGAGTGATAACAATCCGTAGCACAACTTCCTTCGGAGGGGAAGTTAAGCTGTCGGTCCCATGTCGATTGTGGAATGTAACAGAACACTGGAAGGATATGTGAAAATACCTTTCCCGATTAAAATTGGTAGGCCCTTTCGCGCTCGTTAGTAGAAATTTAGTGTGTAATGCAACCACACCTCCTGAATTCCCCTCCTCCATTATATGGGGTTTCTACCAGATGGTGCAGGTAGTACTAACCAGTTGAAGGGCTGAGTGCATACCCAGCTCCGGATAGAACTCGTATAAAACCAACCTTCTGGTTGTTGATTTAAGATGACGTTCAACAATAGTGACTTTTCCACCAATATTAGCAATAACAATCTTCAGTTATCACCTTTCATAAACAGAATGGACTCTTATTTTCCCTCGGGGTTAAGGTTAGCGTGCGTAGCCCCTCCCCTGACATCCCCCGCGGGTCCTCCGGTCGACGGAGCATACACAGGCCACAGCGTAGTTCTTCCACCAACCTTGGGGGTGGGGGTTTGGGGGTGGGGGGGTTGTGTGGGCGAAACGGTCAACTTTTACCGGGCATTGTTGGTTGGGTTTTTTATCAGGTTTTTTTTAAAGTTAGTGAGGAGCTGTAGTGGAGTGAAAGAGACAGAGAGAGACAGAGAAGAATACTGTATTATCTTTCAGGGGTGAACACCCTTGAACAGAAGGATGATGAGCAAGAACGAGGCAAGCTAATTTTTCTAGAAGGATTGGGGGTGAATGGTTCGCTAGAAAATTTTACTATACCTTTAACGAATAAAAGTTTTTATAAGTAGGTATATCTATCTATAAAGGGAGGACCATCGAATTCCGACACCCCAGTTCCAGTTCCTACACCCTTGATGATTGATATGACTTGACCATTTGTTTTTATCGTGTGTTATATGTGACGGGGAGGCACATGACATCTAGTTCAGTCGCAGTATGTGTGGACTACTAGCCGCTCTGGGGGCGCATTGCGTTCACCGGGGTACACCGTGGGAGGTCGTCTACAGGAACATTGTTAATTTCGTAATATTAATCCTATATATTGGTGATCTAGTTATTAATACTTAGCACCGCGTCTTACTACCCGTTCGGGTTATACGGTTAAGTACTAATTACTCTAATGGAATTAAAAGGTTGAATATAGAGGACGTGAACCATCATTTGCGTGGAGGTAGAGTGAAAATCAATTTAGGAAAAACCACCCGACCGAGATTCAAACCTCGATCTCCCCGTCCTCGGCAGTATCTATTTATTATTTAAACAAAGTGTTTAATTATTATTATTTATTAAGCTCGATTAAAAAAATATTGCCCAAGTTGACCAAGCAATCAATCGATTGGCTATGATTTCATAACATTTAATTATTAAATAGTCCATTTTGATTTGATTCGCGCTAGAAAGCGATGGTGGATGGTGGATGGTGGATGGAGTAACCACGCCAGGTAGACTGGTCAGGCTGTGAGAGGTGTGTTTGTTTTAACTACTAACTAATTGCAGGATAGCAGGTTGTCTGCGCTACCTCCTTGTTACCTTCCTTCTGTCCTGTTCTCCTGATTACTGTCCTGGTGACCACCACCTTGCATACAAGTTGTTCCAACACGGCCCACGACACTGTTGTAAACTCACGGTACCACACAGCTCACAACACGACGCAACTCACGGTTTGACGCAGCTCGTGGAACGACATAGCTCACGATACCACACAACTCACAATATGATGTAATTCACGGTACCACACAGCTCACAATACGTTGCAACTCACGGCACGACACAACTCACGGTATGACACAGCTCATCATAAGAGTTGTATTAATTCGATCAAGGGGTGAAAGGGGGAGTCGAACCCCGGCCTTGCTAATGAAAGAGTTCCTTTTTGTCATCAGTTGTCCGCGTCGCTGGCGCTGAAACTGCCCCCAAGAGAGGGGGAGTTGTATAATTGAAATTTGCTCTCGCCCGAGGTTTATGGGTGTGATCCTGTGAGTTACACCCCCCCCCCCCCGGCCTGGGGGGGAAGAGTCGGGGATAAAAAACAACTTTCAGCAAGCTTTTTTAATCGTTCTCTCTTCCCCTAGAATGTCAGTTGGCGAGCTCTGTTGGGGAAATGGGTGAAAATGAGAATGAGTTGAGAAGGGGGTTGGGGGGGCTATCTGGGGCATTAAGTCCACCCCTATATAGGGGTTGATGGCTCTGGAATAGGCTACATGAACCAACCCTCAATGACTCGCTGCCTGAGCTGTACGTACTTTATTTGTACAGGCGTACAGTCGCCGTCTAAAAAAAATTTACTGACAAACTGATGGTGTAGTTATTTTCCTGCATTGTGTCTTACTAACCATCCGGGCTATACTTAGCTATACACTAGCATCAAGGTCAGGATGAGGAGGCAGAATTTAGAGGGAATTAAAGCACACGTAAGACTAAAGACTAGCCACTAAGCCAATGAGTGGAGGGAAGAAAATAATAGATAACAAGCCAATAATTGAGAAGAAGAAAGTAATAGATAACAAGCCAATAATTGAGAAGAAGAAAGTAATAGTATGAGCCAAAAAGTGAGGCGGAAAAAGTTGTTTAGACGATTAAAAAACAAATTCTGCTAGATTTCTTTCAATAAAAACATAATTTATAAAATATAATATAATATTTAAGGCAATTTTTTTTATGAAAGCTGTGTTATTTATACCATTGATATTATGTTTGGGGCAGTGAAGCTGGTGGCAGGGTCTCCAGGGGTAGAGTGTACCCGGCCAGTGCTGGGTGGAGTTGAAATCAGGATTTATACTCGGGCTCTGCACCCTCACACTATATCTCGGGAGCCCATTAACTGCTCCCTCGAGCTCATTAATATACTCTCTCTCTCTCACACACACGACATTTGGTTCCTTCACATACACAAGACCCGGGTTCGTACCCTGACCTCGCATTCGCTGCGCTGATCCGAGTCAGATGGCGCAGTTCCTTGGAAAAATTATGTTTCGATAGTCCACGTCCACCCCCAAGAACAGATCGAGTTTAATTATAATATACACTCATTTCGGTGGACGCGTGGTCTAAGGCGCTGTTCTCGCAGTAGACTAAACTGCAGATGACGGGGAGATTGAGTCTCTAATCTCGGTCGGGTGTACTAAAGGTAGTATTTCCAAAATGGTTTTCCACTCTCCCTCCACGCAAATTTGGGTACACTTTCTCTATATATGACCTTCCTAATTCCTAATATGATTAGCTTAATTAGTACATAGCGTATGAGCCGGACGGGTAGTAAGACGCGGTGCTAAAGGAAAAAAGAGGCTATTAATAAGAAAATCAGTCTACAGCAAGATAGTCACGAGAGCCGTACGCATGCCACATGGCCGATAAACTCTCTCAGGAGTAATAAATACGATGTGTGATCCGAGCTGGTTTACGGTTCTTGTCGGGGTTAGGTGACGTCATCACAGCGGCCGCATTTTATCTTCTCCATTTGGTATTTTTAAAAGGCGCCGAAGAGCAATGTGATGCGTTGTTTTATTGGGCGATGTATAAAATTGTCTTGTGTGGTTAGACCTGGTGGGTTTTATTCCATTTCTAATATTGGGGACATTTATGTTCGTATGCTGGATGTCTCTGCTGTATTGAAGTCCTGGGTTCAATCCTAACCTACGGCACACGCACTAAATCTTCTTGTTTTATTTTAAGGATTTAGCGGCCACTTCTAAAAGATATGTCGTGCTTATTATTATTATTATTATACTATTTAATTTTCCTCAACTTTCATCTTTATTCCAAAATAACTTTCTCATTATTTATTATTATTTTAGTTACTTATTATTTTTTCTCACGTTTATCGATAAAATGTATTCATCGACATTATCACACATATTTCAAAACTATCTAATCCTTCACATTATACTGCTGACAGTTATGTTTTGTGTATTTTTTTATTTTTTGTTTTGATTTTGTTTTACTTTTATTTCATGATGAAATGTTTGTAATGTCTTTAACTGTTTTAAACCTATGTAAAATTTCATAAATTTCATTCTTATAAATCCATAATCTTATAAGCGAGCTCAAGCTCTTTGTATCATGTAATTAATTAAATTATCAAACCAAATTAAAAAAAAATCATGTCCGCCCAGAAAAATATCCCAGACTAGAACATCAAGAGTAATCTAAGTACGTATTAATACTTTTTTTTTGTTTCTTCTCTGTGTTTTTTTTAGGGCAATACTGGGTTTTCTGACCTCACCGTCCCTTGGAGAGTGAGGGGTAAATGGGGGAAGATGTAACGAAAGTAAACGCTAGAATGTAAAAGTGACCTTCACAACACCGCTTCCTTGTTAAATTCCACTTTTAAAACCACCAAGCTTCCAAAGCAACTGAACATGTGCTTGTCAGTTTAATGAACTGAGAGAGGGAAGCTAACATAGTGAAATAGATGATTAAATTCCCTTTGACCGTAAACATTTCAGACTTATAAAAACTCCACCATAAAATGGCTTTGGTTTTGAACTTTTAAGAAGTTTAATCAAGGAAATACTTTCAATTTTAAGAAGAAAAAACAAAACTGGAAAACTAATTACGGAAGAGAGTTGGGGAAGGATAAATTGTTGAGACAAGTTGGCAGGAGTGAGATTAACTTGTGCATAATCTCCTTGTCAAGATGGCCGCTACCTTGTCCTAATCACGCCATAGAGGTTGCAAGCTAAGGAGAGTTCCGATCTCTCCGCATGACGTGACCAAAATAGACTGAAATTGTCACGTGACTTGGGGCATATCATTAAGCGGTTACAATGGTGGGGAAGTTTGGGTTGTTTGTTCGTCTTAAATTAGTGGAAACATTGAACTGGAACATTTTTGTCATAATATTGTTGTACCGACCATCCTGGTGGGTAAATTACCTTTACACCTTCTTTTAGAAAAGGGGTTTATGACGACAAAAACATTTCCACCAAGCGTTACTAATTATGACTAATTCATACAAACACTTGACATGTCAATATTATGATTACTGTTTTATTAGATCAGACAGCAATTAACACGTTTTATCCGAATAAAAATAGGTCATTCGTATTGAACTCCTGTTAATTATTAGGTCTATTTCCTACCACACATTATTCATCTGTGACAACGTTGCAAAAAAAAAATTCCATGGAAGTAGGTGGCACCCTCAAGATGAGCTGAAAGAGAACTGAGCTTTTGGGGAGGGGGGAGAGGGGTTAGGGGGCAGAAGTTGTTAGCAAGCACTCAAGCTAACCTTAAAAATATTTTAATGATCAAATACGGAAAATAAAATCCAAACAAATAATGGTAATTTACGATTAAAAAAATCTTTCAGTACATTTTTCAGATCGTTGAATCCCAGAGGAAGGTGATGTTGAAGTATTAACATATCTTGGTCTACAGCAGACTCGTATTTAGTGACACATTCAACCACCAAGCGCTGTAGTCAATACCTTGGTGGTTTTGGGGTAAAGTGCTCGCCACAGGACCCGATGTTCGTGGGTTCAAACCCAACCGGGGTCGACGGATTTTTCCTGAACGATAAAAATCTGTCGCACAATTTCCTTCGGAGGGGAAGTAAACCCGTCGGTCCCAATGTTGATTGTGGCGTGAAAAAGAACCTTGGAAGGTATGTGAAAATACCATTCTCGGCAAAATTTGTAGGCCCTTTCTTTCTCGATCATAGAAGTTATTTTGTGTTGATATAATCAGTGGGTTCAGAAAGTGCAAGTTTGAAAAAAAAAACTTAAATAAATTTTTAAGGAAAAAAAACCCGCTGTTAATGCTTTATTGGAACTCGCTTTTAAACAGCTGGATTTAATTCTCTTCAGAAAAAAACCCAACAGAAAATGTTCCGTTTTCACCCCTCTACTTCCATCCCACCACAACTTGTCCACCACGAACCACGCGTTACTTCATGTTCAGTCCTTAACCAGATGCTGTTGAGTCAACAGAACGCGAGAGGACATAAACTTGACTCCGTTCTGGAAGGTCTTCTATCCTACCAAAATCCTAACTACACGGTAGGATTGTGGTACGAAATAAGGCCTTCCAGAACGCGCTGCCTACCAAAACAAGGGTATAGCTGTGTAGACACACATTTAATTACAGGTATCGCGTGGCTTCTAAAACATACAACAGGAACACAACTTTTTAACAAGGGAGGACGGACCCTGAGTGAGGTGATTTATTTCCTGCGGGGCAGGTATTTTTATGGGGACGTTTTGTTCTCGAGGAAGTTTGAACCGAGCAGAAGAGCCTTTTGTTTGTTTTCTGTGACGTAGTTTCCTTGACTTTTGCGTTTCTTGGATAAACTGCTCCTGGAAGTTTGTCACATTTTGCGCCGCACCGGTCTTTACATAATACAATAATAATAATAGTAATAATACTTAGCACCGCGTCTTACTACCCGTTCGGATTATACACTTATGTACTAATCACTCTAATTTTTTTTAGGTATTAGGAAGATTATATTTAGAGGAAACGTACCCACATTTGTGTGAAGGGATGGTGGAAACAATTTTGGAGGAATCACTCTCAGTACACCCGACCAAGATTCGAACCTCGATAATCGGCAGTCTAGTCTACTGCGAGAATGACTTGTTTAGATCACGCGACCACCAATTCACGACAGACAATTTACATCTCGTTCAGAATGGCCGCTGGTTCTATACTGCAATACAATTCCATTTCAGACCTTTTTCGCTTCCTCCTAACAATTATTTATTTATATATTTTTTTTAAAATCAATAATTTGTTGCCCCCAGAGGGCGGGAGAATCCTTGCGGCGCAGTGCTTACATCTGACAGCAAATCCCCGCACTATTGTTTTATAGGAGTATTACACACCACGTGACACGTTTCATTGTGATCATAAATCAGGAATTATCCGTGCACTTTATTTTAAAAATACAGTTTTCATAAGAACAGCCTTATTTGACAGGTAAGATTCTGGTAGTGAGAAAACAGTTAGGAAATACTTTTTTTGATAGCTTTTATCAATACCTACAAAATAATAATAATATAGTAAAATGCTATCTATGTTATTATTATTTAGCACCGCGTCTTACTACACGTCCGGGTTATACGCTTAAGTACTAATTACACTAATGGATTAGGAATTGGGAAGGTTGAATTTTAGAGGAAGTGAACCCGCATTTGCGCGGAGGGAGAGTGGAAAACCATTTAGGAAAAACCACCCCCAGTTCACCCGACCGAGATTCTATCTATGTTGACCGAGGAAAAAATATGTCTATATTTCCTAAGAGATGGGCTCTAAAATATAAATATCCATTGGGTGACCTGGTGGTCTAGGGGTAAGGTGTCAGACTTCTGTACTGAGGGTCCGGGGTTCAAACCTCGGTCCCGGTACAGATTTATCTGATTGCCAAACCCTTCCTTTACCTCTGACAAGACGTGTGTTAATCACAACTTGTGAATGTGAGAAATGCCAGGCCTCCACCGTGGTTCGGATTCCACGTTAAACTGTAGGTCCTCCATTTTATTCTCACAATCACCCTACCATTACACATTAGCGTAAGTGCGTATAACCCAAACGGGTAGTAAGACGTGGTGCTAATAATAATAATAAATATCCACGTTTGACAGGTGTTTTAATTGTGTAATACACCAAGTATAATTAATTAACAACTATGAGAGCTCATGTAATCGTTTGCAACGAGCTATTATCTAAATAAACACTGATTGAAGATAATATATTTACAGCAAAATTCCTTTTGAGATCATTTTGTGATATTCTATCTATTCTGGAGATTGGTTTCGCCGCCGTTATATTGGCAGCACTGCCACTACCCACACAGTTTTCCCGCTCAATTAGCTGTCGAAGCTTGGCTTCCCGCCAAATACCTGCGAGCCGGCCGATTCTTTTTTTAAAACTGCTCTCGATTAGAAACAGTGAAAATGAGAGCAGCCGCTGATATTCCCCAGATCGTTACAAAAATAATGTGTGGGAGGCTGACTACATAATATTATAGGCTTAGTGTAAAAAAAAAACGCGCATTAATACTGCACAGTTAGCAAGCGCGGGACTCCATATTCACTGGTCTGTCTCCTTTTATAAG
This sequence comes from Timema genevievae, assembly GCA_902155825.1. Classification (NCBI taxonomy): domain Eukaryota; kingdom Metazoa; phylum Arthropoda; class Insecta; order Phasmatodea; family Timematidae; genus Timema; species Timema genevievae. Next base: position 6,945 of record CABFWO010005933.1, on the reverse strand, counting down.
CTTTTGATCCCTTTGTTTGATATAAAATGTAATACAAAGTCAGCCGCAAGGGAGGGGCATAGATAATACGCTATTTCCTAAATACAGTTGCCCAATAGTACGCTCTAATCCCCTGCCCCGGAGGGTTAATTCGGACAAAACATGATATTTAAATGAGTATTTTAAATATTGTTAACCCTCATCAAAAGAAGAGATACTGCCGGGAGATCTTCGTCACAGTCCGGCTATAGGTTGGCTTATACAATGGGAGGGGTGAGTTACAAGTTTTTGTGGTGCATAAATATCGTTACCGTACTTTGGAAGGTACGCCGCACGTGCAATCACAACACCCACACTACCACACGTGCAATCACAACACCCACACTACCACACGTGCAATCACAACACCCACACTACCACACGTGCAATCACAACACCCACACTGCCACACGTGCAATCACAACACCCACACTACCACACGTGCAATCACAACACCCACACTGTCACACGTGCAATCACAACACCCACACTGCCACACGTGCAATCACAACACCCACACTACCACACGTGCAATCACAACACCCAGGCAGTCCCACTAGGTGCTCAAACCGGGCCCAGTACGAGGGACATAGCGCAGGCCCTTGACCCCGTGCTAATGTTTGAAAATAGGAATTTCCCAGAAGATATTTGGGGGCATTTCCATCCGAGTTACACTTCTCTATAAGCTATTTTGAGTGATCTTCACCTTGAATTTATTTTGAAAATTTGATGTATTCGGAAGATATTTAGAGTGGGCCTCTTCCAGAAAATGTTGAAAAGTTGGATGCTCTCAAATGGTATTTGGAATGGTCTTCCCTTGGAAATTTTAACGATTGGATGCCTCTAGAAGCTATTTGGAATTTAATAGAAGACCATTTTTCATCTTAATATTCGATCATATCAGAGGCGAGTGAAATAAATTTAGAGAAGGGCAAGTTTATTCCAATCGGAAGGGGGGGGGGACGACGACACGAATTATTTACCGAAGGGTGGAAGCGCCCCCTTCCACCCCACAGTTATACTACCACTGCCGGACTTAGATTTGTACGTTGTTTTTAAAAATAATTGTTGGTCATTTTTTACAAAACAAAAAGCAATGTACGCAACTTGAACTTGAATCACAGCCCGACTGTCTTCACACACAAAATTTGATTCAAGTACAAAACTAATAGACTTCTTGAAACTTCCCAACATTTCCGAACGAAGGACATTATTTTAGTTAATCTATTACAATTTTTTTTAAAAATTTGTTATTTTGGATCTTGGGCCCGGTACCATGGTAGCAATAGCCCCCCCACCCCCACAAATTCTCGTGGCGGGGCAGCATCCAGGTATTTTTATTTTTTTAGCACCGCATCTAAATACCCGTTCGGGCTAAACGCCTCAGGTCGTGTTTAAGGACTTGAACCACCATTCCATATTGAAGGGGACTCTAAACCCCCCCGGGCCCACGTTGTTGTGCTCCTACTCGTGTAAATATTTGTTAGCCCGGATTGCGTGCCGCCGCGCAGTGTTGGTTTTCCACCTGGCGATGCTGATGATCGTGATTATATCGTGTTCGTAGTAAAACAAACATCCCTGAAGGCAAGGGACGCTTCACTGTCATTAGAACGAGCCTGAAAACACTCTCTGCCGTCTCTTGGGTAGTCGTGAGTACAGGTATTACACGCTCAGAAGAACATTTGAAACATTCACTAGAAACTTGTTAATCCGAAATAAAATCGGGACCGAAGTTTGTTCCGATTAACCGGGAGAATACAGGGATACAGTGTTTACACGAATTATAAATTACAGTTGAATGAGTTTAATACAAACGTTCATTTATTTACCTGATGTATATAACACATACCTAATAAAAGTACTGTAATTATTTGTAGTTACAGGAAAACACATTGTGTTGACTACTACATGTAAATATTAACCATTTATTATTAGATATAATTGTTTATTACAATTCTCTTTAACTTCGATCTTGTTAACCAATAAAATATATTACATTCCACTTAATCTCCTCCCCCCTTCCAGCCCCCGTTTTCCAAAAAGTGTGTTCGGATTATCCAGAATTTCGGTCTAACGGAGTTTTACTGTACATACATATTGGCCTTTTTTTTTAAAGTACCGCGTCTTACTAACAGTTCGGGTTGTACTCCTATATATTATGTACGCTGATTTGTTAGGAGTGAGAAAGGTTGAATATATAGGAAGTGTACCCGCATTTGCGCTGAGCTGAGGGAGAGTGGAAACCCGTTTATGGAAAACCACCCTAAGTATACCGTACCGGGATTAAAACCCCGATATCCCCGTCGTCGGCATTATAGTATTTTGCCAGAGTGACGTCTTGTACGACGCGGCCACCGAAGCAGGGACTGATGATGGATGACATTTGTGAATCTATTAATATTTTATACGTACAGCAATCCTCTGAGTTACGTTACGTGCGACTTACGTTAATTCGCAGTTAACTAAATGTACGCCGTGAGTCGCGAAAATTAATGAGAATTCTGATAACTGTTGTACTGGGGGGAGGGGGGGGGAAGGTTGGCGACAATGTAACACATTACAATACGGCCCCCTTATCCACTGATTCAGTTATCCACGGTTTACCGCTGTGCCCAATTTTATTTATTTTTAACTAAAGAAAGAAATTATTTATAAGTCACAATGCCTACACCATCACTCCATCTCCTTATCATAGACATTGTGCTATTATCATCATCATCATCGTCCTTCTCATCTCCTTATCATCATCCCCACCCTCTTCCCAATTCCCCTCCTCCTCATCATCATCCTCACCATTATCATCCTCACCATTATCATCCTAACCATTCTCCTCATCATCCCCATCCTCATTATCCTCATCATCCCCTCCTCCTCCCCATCCTCCTCATACTCCTCATCGTCCTCATTATCCTCATATCCCCTCATCATCCCCCTCCACAGCATCCTCCTCATCATCATCCTCCTCCTCATCATCACCCTCCTCCTCATCAGTGATCGTCTCAACAAAAGAACAGAGAATAGTTAGTTCACTGTAATGTACAGTACAAGTTGTTATTGTGTACTTTATTTAATGTTGGAAATGTCTTACTGTCAATAATCTAATATCAATTAAACTTTACCGTATTTATGTATGTTACATGGATATCACGTTATATAATAGTTCGCTACTATCCGCGGATATGGGGGCCCTACTGTATTTACACACTGGATATTGTTCACTTTTTAGTTCTTCTTACATTTTTACGTTTTACAAAAAAAATACATTCTTGGTTTATAAACGCTACGCATTAAAATATGGCAGTTTTTTAAATTATTATATAGTTACAAAATTAAGGTACAGTACTACAAACTACAAATTTACAAATTCGACTTACGCAAAATGTGAGTTACGTAACCCTTAACGTAAGTCGGGGGATTACTGTATTGATATTTACCAAAAGGGACAGTTGCGCGGGTAACATGACTTGACGAATGAACTCCTGAAAATAGATCTAATAGCTTCTATAACTGTCTATAAAGTTTCTTCCTATCAAAACCAGACGTTAACGATTGTTGACCTTGGTTGCTATGGCGACACAGAACAGAAACTTTACCCCCTCCACCCTTCCACCCTGTTCGATTGGGAAAATAATTATTTAGTAGCACTTGTTTTGACCGTTCTAAAAATAATAATACATAAAGTTAGAATAAAAAAGGGCGAACTTTTTGCAATATTTTTTTTGCTATCAAATATGTAAAATAGCCATTTATCTAGATTAGGGTACATCTTTGTGGAAACCCACTTCGGTGGCCGTATGGTCTAAGACGCTACTCTCGCAGTAGACTAGACCGCCATTGACGCGGAGATCGAGGTTCGAATCTTGGCCGGGTGTACTGAGGGTGATTTTTTTCCAAAATAGTTTTCCACTCTCCCTCCACGCAAATGAGGGTACACTAATTCTAAATACAACCTTCCTAGTTGGTGGATAATTTGGGTCGTACAATCGGACTATCGATATAGCGATGAATCTGTCTCATAAAAAACTAAGTGTGAAACAAATTAAGTAACATACTGTTTTGGATCCACGTTTGTACACTCCTTCCGGCCTGACTGATTACACTATGGTCCTATCTTATAAGCTACACCATAGTGGAACAATGCAAGGTAAGCTAGAGATATACTTTCATGTATTCATACGTCAAGTAATGCGATCTGCAGCCATCACTTTTGGTAAATATTATCAATTCCTATCGAATAATAGACTAATGTAGTAAAATGCAATCATTGTTGGCTTCATTGAAAGTTAATATTATATAAAAAGGTTCTTCGTATGAAAATTGGACTGTGTGTATCTACCTGTCATAGGCTGCCGCCAGTGAAGTTCCAGGTTTTATGTCCACAGCTGTACCTGCACTATGTACTGTATACATACACTTGGTACGCTAGCAAAGTTCTGTAGCTACAGTCGTTTTATCGACGTGGATGAAGGTCTTAGAGGAATAAGGTGCTAACAACCAATTCAGTCCAAATATTTGAACACGGGCTTAGATTTGTGCCTCCCCCTCTCCCTCCATCCTACTGCCCTCTCTCAGAATAGTCGCTGAATGGCGTCCCAAGAAAGGGCCTGCCTGGTCAATTGAGGACTCAGTCCCTCGGCGAGACCGAGGGACCCTGGTTCAATCCTTGGTGCCTGTAGTAGCTGGTCAGATAGTGATATGAGGGAGTGAAGGAATGTAGTAACTAGCCAGATAGTAATAGTGATATGTGAAGGAATGTTGTAGCTAGCCAGATAGTGATAGTGATATGTGAAGGAATGTTGTAGCTATCAGATAGTGATAGTTATATGTGAAGGAATGTTGTAGCTATCAGATAGTGATAGTGATATGTGAAGGAATGTTGTAGCTAGCCAGATAGTGATATATGAGGGAGTGAAGGAATGTTGTAGCTAGCCAGATAGTGATAGTGATATGTGAGGGAGTAAAGGAATGTAGTAGCTAGTCAGATAGTGATATGAGAGGGAGTAAAGGAATGTAGTAGCTATCAGATAGTAATAGTGATATGTGAGGGAGTGAAGGAATGTAGTAGCTATCAGATAGTAATAGTGATATGTGAGGGAGTGAAGGAATGTAGTAGCTATCAGATAGTAATAGTGATATGTGAGGGAGTGAAGGAATGTAGTAGCTAGCCAGATAGTAATAGTGATATGTGAGGGAGTAAAGGAATGTAGTAGCTAGCCAGATAGTGATAGTGATATGTGAGGGAGTAAAGGAATGTAGTAGCTATCAGATAGTGATAGTGATATGAGAGGGAGTGAAGGAATGTAGTAGACATCAGATAGTAATAGTGATGTGAGGGAGTAAAGGAATGTAGTAGCTAGCCAGATAGTGATATGTGAGGGAGTAAAGGAATGTAGTAGCTATCAGATAGTGATAGTGATTATGAGAGGGAGTAAAGGAATGTAGTAGCTATCAGATAGTGATAGTGATATGAGAGGGAGTAAAGGAATGTAGTAGACATCAGATAAGGGTTTGGGGGAGGTAAACAAATACTGAACTCAAACAAATTATGTCAATTACAGATGGAATTATGCCGTTAACACTGGGAGAATATTGAATCCCAGGGGAGGGAGATGGTTTATAATATTGTAAGAACAGACCAGAGGTTAGTAACACATTCAGCCACCGAGCGCTGTAGTCCCTACCTGAGTTGTTAGAAGAGAACTGTGATCTCTGTTATTTCTGTTTATAACGTCCTGAAGAGAGTGCACTCGTCTCATTTAAATAGCTGGAACCTGTCTCGGTGGTCGAACGCTCCAACGCGGCACTTTCGCAATAGACTGGACTCACGATAACGGAAAGATCAGGGTTTGAATCCCGGGTGAGTGTACTCAGGGTGATTCTTTCTAAACGGCTGGAAATTTTGTCAGAAAAAAATAGGGAAAGAAATAAAGACACATTTTTTTAGAGCGTGCAAAATCGTCAGTTTCACATCCTCCGTAATTCTCTGTCCTCTCTCTCACATCCTCTCTAATGCTCTGTCCTCTCTCACATCCTCTCTAATGGTCTGTCCTCTCTCTCACATCCTCTCTAATGCTCTGTCCTCTCTCTCACATCCTCTCTAATGCTCTGTCCTCTCTCTCACATCCTCTCTAATGCTCTGTCCTCTCTCACATCCTCTCTAATGCTCTGTCCTCTCTCTCACATCCTCTCTAATGCTCTGTCCTCTCTCGCAGCCCCTGGATCGTAGGCACTCTGTGTATCAATGAAAGGGGTGCATGTCGAACCCCTACCCCATCCAGCTGAAGATGTCTTGTGGAAGTCCGTGGGGAGACGTACACGATGATAAATGGAGGACTGAAAGAGGTAGAGAGAATTTCGGGACTTAATAAAAGGCGGAAAGAAAGGATTGCTATACCTTGGTTTGGGTAGGAAGGCCTTTTATCTCACCAAAATACAGGGTGGGGCAGAAATGTTGACACATCTAATGACACTATATCGTTACTATTTTAACTACTAAATGCTTCAAATTAAACTTAAAATAACAACAAAAGATTGATAATGTTATACATACCCTTGAATTATTCATGTTTTAAACACAATGTCCTTTAGATGGCCGCCATTGTATGCCACACATTGTTGTATACTCCCCTCGAAACTTGACATGACTTGACGCAATGTCTCTTGTTGAATTACTTCAACTTCCATCTTAATTCTTTCTTTAAGTTTCTGAATTATTGTCCTTGGGTGAGTCGTGTACTTTGTTCATGAACATTCATACCCATATTTCGATCCCACCGAGATTCGAACCTAAATCTCTCAGACACGTTTTGTTCCGTCCACTGTAAACTCGTACCGAAAACTAGATTCGTTTCAAACGACCTTGTTTTTATGGAAGTGACTGTACAAGCAGGATAAACTTTGCTCTCCTGACAATCGAAATGTATATTG
>CABFWO010005932.1:24200-40688 GCA_902155825.1 Timema genevievae | reverse complement strand
AAGTCACAAATAATCTGCGTGTGGAAGCTCATTCGTGAGATTGAGGAGTGTGAGACGTAATCACACCTTGTGTGTGTGTGTGTGTGTGTGTGTGTGCGTTTTCATATTACATAATCCTTGTGTATCTTAGCTCTAGTTTTTATATCTTTTTTGTGTGTTTTTATATACTATGTTATTTTGTTAAATTTCATTTTAATTGTATTGGTTAAGTGTAAGAAAAGGCGGTAGCCTTAACTTCGCCATTAAAGTCGATTCTTCTTATTCTTTTTCTTATTCTTCTTCTTATTATTATTACACTTTATCTATGGTGGGAGTGTAGATAAGTGACAGCTAGCAAAAGCTACCAGATACACTCACACGTATCCATTAGCTAAACTATTATGATCTGAAATACCATATATTGATATGTTGTCCTTTTTGGCAGTAAACAATTTCACAACCAACAATTTATTTTTAATTAGGTTTTTCCTTTAAACCGTTTTTACTAGCTGTCAGTTACCACCACTCCTGTGGCGAATGGACTTTATACACCCGCTGCGGTTTCAAACGCTCTCCAGCTGCGTCCAGACAGCGAGCCGAACCTCAACATTCCTGCGAGCCATATTTTGCTTCATAGAGTTATGAACTTCTGTGGATGACACAAGCAATGAGCAGGAAATAATTAAAATTGGCTGCCACGGCATATTTACACTTTGCGACAGTGAATAAAAGGCAGGACAGGCGATGGTGGCCAACGAAATTGTACTTATGGTGAGTGGAATATACCAGAAATAGTTTGCTCCACGACCTAAAATTTTATTGAACCCCGGACACCCAGCACACAAGTCTGACACCTTACCCCTAGACCACCAGGTCACCTGCTTTATATTTAACTTTCCAAATCCCTTACATATATTTGCGTAATCAGTATATTATCGACCAACCCGAACAGGTAGTATGACGTGGGGAGTGAGGGAAAAAACCCCTACATGAGAAGAATCAATCGATTCAGAATGCCTGGGTACGAAATAACAATCAATGGAGAAAATTGACACCTGTAAATCTATTTGAACCCTGGGCATAAGACTTTAGAGCAGGGAATCGAGCCCGAATCAGAACCGGAATAGGAACCTAAAAGTTAAAGTGCTTAAGAACCAGAACCCGACTAGATATATATTTTTAGGTTAGTAAAGGTTCTTACTTTTATAAAAATTAATTTACAATTGCATTTAATGCCTTTATATCTGTAACTTAATATTATTTTAAAAATATAACTCTCCTTTTGCTCAGTAATCTTTGTGTTGGATACATTTATGTTACAATGGATTATAGAAGTATCAATAAGCACTTAGTAGTAAGCACTAGTGAGTTCAATGAGCACCTACCAGTAAGCACTAGTGAGTTCAATGAGCACTTAGCAGTAAGCACTAATGAGGAATGATTATCACATTGTGTAGGGTTTTCTCACGTCACTCTTTAGACTAGGAGCTTAGGAAGTCACTCTTTAGACTAGGAGCTTAGGAAGATGTAATTACGTTTGAGTTTCTATTTTATAAACAGGTTTTGATAATATTTATGAGAAGGTCGGGGTTTGATTCCACAGCAAGTTATTTTTGAGTAAATTTTCATAAATCGCTTTCCACTTCCTACTATGGAAAATTGAGATACATTCTCTTAGTAAATCTAATTTATTCGGCCTTCTTTCTTGTGATAAATATTAGACGTGTAGAACGCTGGGAAGCTCTGTGAGTACTATGAAAGAACAATATGAGTTTTAATAAATATTCAGAGTAAGCTAAACAAATCCACGCCATAGTATTCAATTTAAAAGATATATTATAGATTCCATCATCAGCGCCGAATGTATTTAGGGAGGTTTTCCTAATAGATTTTCCACTCTACCTCCGTGAAAATGTGGGTACACTTCCTTTAATTTCAGCTTGAGGTTTAAGTGGCTAGTTAGTTTTGTGTAAATGTTATTTATTATGTCAACAAAATATAGTTTTGGGCATTAAATGATTTTTTTAAATATAGTATCGAGCATTAAATTATTTTTAAAATAATTTTTTGTTGTTGTTGTTTAAATGCTATTTTGTTTTTGGTTGGCATTTCTAATATTGATTCAGGGTCCTCATTATTGTATTTAATATTACTTATGAATTTATGTAAACGTTATATACTATTTCATCAAAATATATTTGCGAACATTAAATTATATATTTAAAATAAATCCAGAATTCTTATAATTGTATTTAATATTACGTATGCATTTTTGTAAAAGTTATATTATATCATCAAAATATAGTTAAGGACATTACATTTATTTGTTGTCTAAGCAGCTAGTTTGTTTTGTGTAGATGTTATTTACTATGTCAACAAAATATAGTTTCTAGGATTAAATTATTTTTTAAATAAATTTTGTTGTTGTTGTTGTTTGGATGATATTTTTTTGTGGTTGGCATTTATAATATTTATTCAGGGTCCTCAAAAGTGTATTTGATATTAGTTATGAATTTATGTAAAAGTTATGTATTATTTCGTAAACATATAGTTGCGAACATTAAATGATATTTAAAATAAATTCAAGTTCCTCAATGCAATATTACCTATGAATTAATGTAAGAGTTATATATTATTTCGGCAATTTTGTGTGTGTGTGTGTGTGTGTGTATGTGTGAGACACCTCACCTTAAACCCATATTGGTTAAAATTATCAATCACTATTTAAGCAGTGAAATTGATTGAAATGATAAAATTAATAGTATATTTGTTCCTCCTTTCTACGCATATCCTACAGCCCAAATAAATATTTTTTGCTAAAGTTATATTAACTACACATGTGTAATCCATAAAGCTTAACATTTACTACACTGCGCTGTTCAATATTTTATTCTGGCAATGTTGCCACGTGTATATTACCATCTCCTTCCTGTCTTTGACTCTCCAAGGATTTCCAACCAACATATTCTAAGGATTTTTTAAAATAATAAAAACATTTTCTTACTAGCTATTTTATTGACAATCCCTGCCGGGTAAACTGTTGGTAGTTGTTCCTCCAGGTAAAATGCTGAAACATTTTCTTAATCATACCTACTACATTATCTTGGTTAATACATAGACATTTAGCCAGAAAGGGTGCGTGTAGCTCATATAGTTATGGCGGGGGAGGTCGTGGATTTGAATTTACACTGAGGTGTACTGTCACTAGTTCTCACTAAATGGTTTCCCTCTCCCTCACTCCACGTAAACCCAGGAACATTTCTACCCTACTCTTCCGCCAACAGTGGTCCATGTTGGTATGGTGGATACCTACATCCGCGCATGTCGACGGAAGATACCATACTACCAATTTTAGTAGACTTTTGTGGGGTATAGCGGCCCCTAACTGAGGATTATAAATCACCGTGAGGCTTCCGAAGCCCCTGATTGTGCATAATCAGAGCTGTGTCAATGCTCTATAGTTGCGACATCAAAGTTTCCCTTCCCAGTGTGTCCTACCCCCGGGGGATTTGACACACGAGGAGGGGTGGTGGAGTGACGGGTAAAGTGAAAGAAGTCTTGTTGCAGTGAGCCATTTCCAGCTGGTCACACTCTACGATAAACGATCGTCAGGAGAGGTTCGTCCTGTGCGCTCACTAGCGATGCTGACATTTTATGGGACGTCGCGGGAGGAGTGCCCGATGCCATGAACTGNCATTTTATGGGACGTCGCGGGAGGAGTGCCCGATGCCATGAACTGCACGTTCCCCCTACCAATAAATAAATAAAAAACTCCCACGAATAAACTCCAACGCCAGTCCCAATCCTACCCAGACATACGATCCAATGGTACACATAAAAACCAATTGGCACACATAAAAAACCAATGCGCACAATAAAAAGCCAATGCACACACATAAACAACTAATGGGACAGGAACCAAGAAGTTTGGACAAGAATAAACTATCATAATTACACCCTACAAAACAACCCAATGACCCAGAGGTTTATGACGTCACACATTCCAAGATAACCCGGTAGTGATATCACACACAGCATTGCGTAATCATCACAATACAGACTTTCTCCAGATCGTGGTCAAAGGTATAAGTTCAAAAGTAAAACTGCTTCAGCTGGGCGTACTAGACTACTCTTACTATACGTTCCGGTTCAACCGGGAGTGTGCCTTTTGAAAGGTACGTCCCGAATTTCCGGTCGATTAGAATTTAAATCCCGGTTACATCTACGTTCTTCATGGACACATACACAGAAACACGGCTCACACTTAATGTTGCCTAGTTGCCTACAACACGGAAAACTGAGACATAGTTATATAGGGGACCGAGAGATAGTACTACAACTATATGTTAGACAGAGTGAGACGTAGATGTAAGTTGGAGCTGGGGTGCGGGATGTGTTGGTATGAATTTGGTGTTTTTCTCCTCTGACTCGTGTCGTACCGATTGCCGCTATCTATGATGCTCCCTCAGCATCTTCACTCCACCGACGTCGCCCACTCACGCTACTGACTGCTATACTATTGTTTCAGACTATGGGACCGGTCGCGTGTTGTGAATACGATTATAGCCGTGAGTGGTTTCCGTTCAAGGCAACACGCAGATATTTGAGTGGAACACGTTTTCGCAACAATTACAAGGGTGTGTGCGTGGACCACATCTCCTCAAATCATATTACCTAAATAAATAAATTGTACACTCACTAACGAAATTAAAAAAGGATATCCCTTTCTTAAGAAACTTTGCGGTGAAATCGACAGAGTGAAGTGTCAACAATACTTGTCAGAATTCGCACAAGGCAAGTGTAGTTGTAAGTTCGTCCTCAATAACCTAGTTTTTATAAAAGTTCAGACCTTGCTAAAATGATTTGGTGATATCTGCAAATGAGGCCACGATTACATTCCTTATTGCAATTCACGATTTGAGATTCAAAACATCAGATTGCACATCGAAATTGATGTCAAAACTACATGAACCAAAATTTGGGTCTGCACGGACAAAGTGCGGAGCCGTCATAGTGAGCTTAATCACACAGATGGATATGGACGAATTGCACAACTATTTGCAAAGATCTACTTTTGTGAGCATCACAACGGATAACTTAAATATAAATAATGTAAAATTAGCGCCCGTCGTTGTGAAGTATTTTGTGCAACAGAAAGGTGTAAAGGTTAAGTTGCTAGATTTCCAGTCTGTATATGGAGAAACATCTGAAATATTGATGAACCACCTTTTTCCGATAACTAAGTGGCACGGTATTAAAAAACAAGGTTGCTGTGTTTTGTGGGGATAATTGTAACACGAACTTTGGAAGAGTAAAGAGAAAGGGCGTCAATAATGTTTACTTTCTAACTTAAATACATTCTCGGTGTTAAAATAAAAGGAATTACTAGCGGTTCACACATTTTACACAATGCTCTTCAGATTGCGGTTGATCTTATTCGCATCCAAAAGAGGCTCTTGTCGTAGAGCCTCCACTTTATCAAATAGTTTAAATAATCTGGCATATATTTAAAGGATTGAAATGTTATTTCCTTCCTCAAGAAAACTTCCCGCTTGCTTTAAGTAGGTTTTTCAAGAGTGGAACTAGGGAATTGTATTTATGGTCTGTGCACGGGAGGTTGAATCTCTTTAACAAGATCATTCTTTCCATGGAAAAAACTAAAGTCAGCACAACAGATGTTGCTTTGGAGCTGAAGAAGTTGAAGACAAATATTCAAGAACGAATGAAGAACAAATTTATTTCACAAGGAGAGAAACCACTGTTGAACAGATTTGAAGATTATCTAAGAATTGGAAAATTTCCAGGGAAAGGTTTCTGCTTTTTACATATTTTGTATTTAATATATTGAATTATATGAAAATAGTTTTGACGAAGCTGAACAATTCACCCGGATCTGTTTGCAAGGAGAGATAAATTGGAATGAGATGAACTTACGGCTAACACTATAAATAAAATGCACAGATCGGAAGCCCACGACCTAAAAATATCAATACAGAGGAGCTATTTGATGAGAGCTCGTTGACAAAATCTTACTTCCTCGAGAAGCCAATAACAGAAACGGTTTTCTGCAGGGAGAAAATATGTTAAGCTCTTTAATCATTTCCATGGCTGACATGTTCAAGTTACGAACCTTTCTTTGTCTTCCAGGAACATCAACGCCCGTGGAAAGAGTTTTTTCTATAGTGAAAAATATTTGATCCTAGGATCGCGGCAGATTGGATGAAACTGTTGTCAAAGCTTTACTTCTCTGCAAAATTAACTTCAACAATATGATATGAAGAGAATTTTATGGTAACATTTAAAATGATAAATCCTTTCTTAAATAAAGTATATGCTAGTGAGAAAAATGAATAGTTTAATAAAGCAAAACACATGACCATATCTTAGAAGAAAATTTCCATTATTGAATATTATGTAAACTTAAAATTACTTACGTACCTTAAAATATTTATATAAAACTATCATTCAAAAAGTTTATTTTTTATTTTTACTGCTTACCTAGACTGTCCCAGTTTAAAGTAGAATAATTATGGTAAGCCTACCCAGATACCATCGTTGAACAAAATCATTGAAACTATTTTCAAAAATTTCAAATTTATAAAAAAACCAGTCATTAGTGAACTCCTATTAAATGATTTTTTTAAAAAGAAAATCAAATATATAAAATTATTTATATTGTAACAAACTTACTAGATACCCATTTTGAGCCAAATCATTAGCGCCACTATTAAAATATTTCAAATTTGATTTTTTTTATCATTTAACCAATTTTCCCCTGAAAAAACATGTATACAGTTTTATTTGTCATGTAAAACCCCATATGAAAGTACGTTTTAAATAATATTGTTAGAACCATTTCCGAAAAATCTCAAATTTTCAAAAATCACTCAACAGTAAAATACCCTTAAACGAGCTTTATACAAAATAACCAATATATCGTGTTATTTCCATGCCAAACACTATATAAATATCAATTTTAAATAAATGAGTTGGAGCTATTTTTTTAAATATTTGGAATTTCAAAAAAATCATTCATAAATAAACTACTCTTTTAGGTTCAAAATAAAACATATATAACACTTAAATGTAAAGTGGTAAAAAATCATTCAAGCCCTTTCGGATCGAGGCCCAGGCTCAGACAGACAGACAGACAGACATACATGAGAACAGACAAAAATGTGTAAACCACTCTTTTGGGTTTGGACACACATAAAACGTAAATATTAATCATAATCTCTAAATCGAAAAATTCTCGATTACAAATACTCTTTCTCTTTGTATGAGAAAGTAAAAATTCTAATTATTAGTAGAACGTAATCAATCCTGACACCAAAAAGGTTTTATATTTAGTTTCTGGTTGTGTTTATGATCATCTGTTTACAAAATAAAAACGTTTTTTATTGAAACAAATTATTTTGTATGTTTTTTCCTCTAAATTATATCAACAAATTTATCTATTTCAGTGGTCAGTTATATAACAATACTTTTTAATTTATTGTTTCATGTACCAAAATAACTCATGTCAAAACCGCTAAACAAAGAACATAATAGTTTTGTTTATATATTTTGTTCTTTCAAATAGTTAAGAAAAAGCCAACTATATAGTCTTAAGGAGAAATTATTAGAAGCGTTTACTAACACTTTTGATTAATATTCTGGTATTACTAATAAAATAATGTCTATTTCCAAATGGTTACCATTAGTTACTTTTAACCAATGTTTGCAATAACCCTCATCTGCTTGCTGTCAACTACCATCGCTACAGTGGGGAATGGACTGTAACTATGACGTAATTGATTCAAATAACAGAAACACTCATTTTAAGATATTGAAAAGAAAAAACATTATCTTAGGCTCGTGTAGCCGGTATTAAACCAGGTTCATATACACTTGTACTTAGTGTAGTCGAAAAAATGTACCAATCAACAATCTTAAAACCCGCTTCGGTGGCCGCGTGGCCTAACGCGCTACTCTCACAGTAGACTAGATTGCCAAGGACAGGGAGATCGAGGTTCGAATCTCGTTCGGGTGCATTGAGGGTGGTTTTTCCAAACTGGTTTACCCTTCTCCCACCACGCAAATGCGGGTACACTTCCTATAAATATAACCTTTCTAATCCTTAAAGCCATGAGCGCTTAACTCAAATGGGTAGTAAGTCACCCTGCCAACGAACTTAAAACTCACATATAAGGAGGCCCGGACTAAACCTCAGGTATATATAATCGGGCTTGAAGGAAACTTATAGGTCGGGGTTCAAATTCCGGTCAAGTGTACTGAGCTGATTTTTCACGGAATGTTTTCCAAATCTCTTTCCACGACAAAGTGGATACATTTGAAATTAAATTACACCTTAATCGTCCCTACCTCATTGGGGGATAATCCAAAAGTGTATAAAACATGGTGGGGTGGAAAATAACAAGCTCAAAGTAGGGTGTTCTGTCCACTATTAGATCAGTAGAAATAAAATATTCCAGTAAAATACACTAAGATGGCCGCCTTGTTCAGCAGAAAATATCAATCGCTGTCACGCCACACACCATAAAATACAATGGTCTTGTCTTTTTCTGGAACTACTTCTATATTCTGTCCAAGCTTTTACAGTTCTCCCTTTCGATCTTCACCTACAACCATCCTTTATCATGTCAATAAGAAAGAGGGGAAATAAAATTACAGACTTTAATTTTTCAAGGTAAAGAAGAAAGCACGCTTCTAGTTCTCAAATATCTTTACATTTTCTGTTGTGAGCCTATCAAGAAGTTACTGTATTTGTTAGAGGAAGGCCAAGTCAGGCCTAGTCTTATAACTCCACACATGTGTTTAAAAAACTTTTGAAAATGAGCTAATATAACATTTTCACACTTTTTTTTTCTATAAATAAAACTCAAACTATAGGGGGAAAAAGAACCCTGTTGTAATATTTCAATCTTTGGTGTGGACCATATTTTGAAATAACGCATCATATACTTAAATATTGCGTTAGAGCTGAACGTCTGGGCGTACATTTATCGCTTACCCTAAAGGCTTTAGCTTCCAAAAACTAAACCATTGATTATTGGTAGCATTATAAAAGTATACATATATTACCGGCTAATTTATGTTTTGATTACACCAGATATTTTGCTAGAAAATAGTTAATTATTAATTGTCGACTTTGGTGGTCTTGAGGAAAAGTGCTCGACTCAGTACCCGATGTTCGTGGGTTCAAATCAATCCGGGGTCAACGGATTTTTCTTGAGCGATAAAAATCCTCAGGAGGGGAAGTAAAGCCGTCGGTCTCATGTCGAGTGTGGTTTGTAAAATAACCCTGGAAGGTAGGCCTATGTGAAAATACCTTTGACGGAAAAATTGGTAGGCTCTTTCACTCTCGCTAATAGAAATTCTCCTGTGTTGATAGGATTGGTCGGTTTAGAAAGTGTACGTTAAATATCTTAAATAAATAAAATAAAAGTTATTTCATTAATTTCCCACCTCGTCCTACTTTTAATCCGGATTATCCGCATATAGATATTTAAGCATTTAATATAATATAGTAATATATAACCCCATGTGTGTTGTGTGCTTCTCCCACCATGTGGTTGTGTCTCGCATGCATGGAACTGCACGAGATGCGAGGTTAGTGGAACACACTTTACTTACCATCATTTATTTATTCATCAGGCTCTGATAAACTCTCATCCATCCCGACAAATAAGCAACCCTAGTCAACAAAACACTTCAAACTATTGCAACTACAGATAATAGGTAAGTAATAGGGCAAGTGTATCTATAAATAGGATATAATGCCCCTTAGGGTACACTCTCGACTATCGACCTAGCAGTTTTATACCTAGGCATGAAGGATTAGGAATGGTCGGGACAGGGCACTTCTTCCTGTCAATGGATCAGTGGAAAAGACCGAATACAGGTATAGAAGATCCTGGTTTGGTATATATTGGTCTTAACACCTAAATATTAGTCTCTAGTATTAAATACTGATGACCTTTGAGTTAAGTTAGTCTTTAAGGAAGATAGTAATTAATCCTTCAGTCTAGAAATTGTACCTTAAAATTCTAGTTTAGAGAAACTATTATAAAACTTGAAAATCTAGATCATGAGATTTTGTCACAAAATGATTTATTTTTATGTTCCATTGAATTCAAAAGTGTTTTGTCTTTTAGCATTTTTCCTGTATGCGAGACTAGATGTATGTCTGTAAGTCTAGATAACTGGCTGTGTGACTAACTGCTTGTTTATGAGTTTAGATACCTGGCTGTGTGACTAACTGCTTGTTTATGAGTTTAGATACCTGGCTGTGTGACTAACTGCTTGTTTATGAGTTTAGATACCTGACTGTGTGACTAACTGCTTGTTTATGAGTTTAGATACCTGACTGTGTGACTAACTGCTTGTTTATGAGTTTAGATACCTGACTGTGTGACTAACTGCTTGTTTATGAGTTTAGATACCTGACTGTGTGACTAACTGCTTGTTTATGAGTTTAGATACCTGACTGTGTGACTAACTGCTTGTTTATGAGTTTAGATACCTGACTGTGTGACTAACTGCTTGTTTATGAGTTTAGATACCTGACTGTGTGACTAACTGCTTGTTTATGAGTTTAGATACCTGACTGTGTGACTAACTGCTTGTTTATGAGTTTAGATACCTGACTGTGTGACTAACTGCTTGTTTATGAGTTTAGATACCTGACTGTGTGACTAACTGCTTGTTTATGAGTTTAGATACCTGACTGTGTGACTAACTGCTTGTTTATGAGTTTAGATACCTGACTGTGTGACTAACTGCTTGTTTATGAGTTTAGATACCTGACTGTGTGACTAACTGCTTGTTTATGAGTTTAGATACCTGACTGTGTGACTAACTGCTTGTTTATGAGTTTAGATACCTGACTGTGTGACTAACTGCTTGTTTATGAGTTTAGATACCTGACTGTGTGACTAACTGCTTGTTTATGAGTTTAGATACCTGACTGTGTGACTAACTGCTTGTTTATGAGTTTAGATACCTGACTGTGTGACTAACTGCTTGTTTATGAGTTTAGATACCTGACTGTGAGGCTAACTGCTTGTTTATGAGTTTAGATACCTGGCTGTGTGACTAACTGATTGTTTATGAGTTTAGATACCTGGCTGTGAGGCTAACTGCTTGTTTATGAGTTTAGATACCTGGCTGTGTGACTAACTGCTTGTTTATGAGTTTAGATACCTGATTGTGAGACTAACTGTTTGTTTATGAGCCTAGATATCTGGCTGTGAGACAAATTGTTTCATGTATAAATGAATGTGTTCACCCGCATAAATGGTCAAATGGTCTAAGGCATCACTCATGCAATAGATTAGATCCCAACCACGGGAAGGCTGGGGTTCAAATCTCCCTCACTCTCGCTTCATGCAAATGAGGTTACTCTCCCTCATAATTATACCTTTCTCATATTTACTTCGTGAACATGATTAACATGACAACCAAAGGAACCGTAGAGGTTATACTGTAGATGGAATGTTTGCCTACATGACAACCAAAGGAAACGTAGAGGTTATACTGTAGATGGAATGTTTGCCTACATGACAACCAAAGGAACCGTAGAGGTTATACTGTAGATGGAATGTTTGCCTACATGACAACCAAAGGAACCGTATAGTTGGAGGGGAATAGCACCGTGGTATTGACAATGGAGAGGACAGTTTCGAAGTCTTAAAACCATTTTCTCACGGCCAATTAATCAGGATATTAAATACAAGATAACGTTCGATCCGAAAAATGTATCGAAGTGCTGTTTCCTGTTTTCTTCACTTGGCTACAGTGGAACCGGGCTCAGTTTAATTGCTTTTATTTAATTTGAAAATAATTATTTTTCATCCGCTTCGGTGGATGCATGGTCTAAGGCATCACTCTCACAGTAGACTAAATTGCTGATGACGAGGATATAGAGGGTCGAATCTTGGTCGGGTATACTGAGGGTGGTTTTTACAAAATTATTTTTCACTCTCACGTCACGCAAATGTGAGTACACTTCCCCGTAAATATAGTATTCCTTATCCTTAAAACCATTAGCGTAATTTGTACATAAGCGTATAACCCAAACGGGTAGTAAGACGCGTTTCTAAAAAATATATATATTTTTCCAAAAATGTTGTGTTTTATAAAATACAGTAAAACCATTTCACTGGTATCAACTTTTCTGTATATTTTACAAAAATAAAAGCATAGCGATGGGTTGTTTGGTTCATATTGTAGGCCTACTACTTTTTTTTAGCACCGCATCTTACTACCCGTTCGGGCTATACGTCTATGTACTAGTTACGATAATGTGTAAGGGATTAGGAAGGTTTATTTTAGAATAATTGCACTCTGATTTGCGTGGAGGGAGAGTGGAAAACCATCTAGTGAAAACTACCCTCAGTGCACACAACCGGGATCGAACCTCGATCTCCCCGATCTTCAGCAGTCTAGTCCAATACCAGGGTAGCGCGTTAGACCATGTGGCGACCGAAGCAGGTCTGTGTTACTTATCTAAGTTAGGATTACCAAGCTTAATATTCAAAGAGTATACATGATGGCAACGCGTGTCAAAATGGCGTACTTTTCTTTTCCCGTTTCGATATGAAAATCTAATAATTATTGAAAATTTTGTCAGAATTTTATAGCTAGCGCATAATAAACCAAAAGGTTAAGTACGGATTAAGGCAAGATATTATTTCCATCCAATAAGTACTTCACTTCGTTAAGCGATAAATTATCATGCAGACGTTCAGCTCTAACTTAAAACTTAATTCTATAATGCATTATTTCAAAATATAATCCAGTCCAAAATAGTCCAAAGATTCAAAAAGGGTTATTTTTTCCTTAATAACCCTATGTTTTGAATTTTTTATTAATAAAAAAAATTGTAAAAATGTAACACTAACTTATTTTCAACGACCTTTTCAAGCGGTTAACCCCCGGAGCGGGGATTCGAACTGGAAAACTTATAGGTTCTGATTCTTGTTTCGGCTCTACAAACTAAATTCTAAAAACTAAATCAATTCTTAAAAATGTATAATTTATTAGTTCTAGTTCCACTAAAATATGTGTAAATAGAATATAATAAACTACAAAACGAGTTATTTTTATAAAAAATACAAATAATTATTCAGGATCATGATAAATAAACAATAATATCAATAATTCAAAGTGACATTTGAAAATGAGATAATTTTTGTTTTACAGAACTCTAAAAAAATAGATGGCCTCTGAGTTGGTCAGAGCTCTTGGCTTCAGATCCAGAGGTCCCAGGTTCGATCCTGGGTGCTTCCAAAATGTATCTGAGAACTAGCGGGTCTGGAACGAGGTTAAACTCGGTCTCGTGAGGTCAAATGAGGAGATAATTAGAAGTAGCAGTTCTGCTCTATAAAACTGAGATTAACGACCTGAGCGCTTGTTGTGCTGACCGGAGAACATCCTCTATTCGCATTGTTTATATACTATAGTACTATCTTCGCCAACAGACGGAGGCCGTTCGGTTAGTATGGCTTGATTGTGGGCTGAAGATATGGAGTCTTTAAAGCAATTTTTTTAACATAATTTCATTTTATTTTCTTAATAGCTAATACATAAGGGAATTTTGATTTTATGCGTATTTTAAATCGAAAAAGGTAGATAAATGAATTGATCTAATGCTGGTTTTCTGCAACCAAACCAACTACTTGGCATTTCGATAAGGAAAGAAAATATTGTAGATCTGTATGAGTTCAGTTTATTTGTCTAGAACATTTCAATTAACTCTAAAGTGTTTCAGTATTTTATTTGAATATATAAAAACATTAGTTTAGGATTCATTAACAGGATAGTAAAATAATATTACAGCAATATTTTCGATTTAAGCTCGAATATTTTTAATAATTAATTCTTAGACCAACATATTAAGGAATTTACAGGGTTACAATATACCAACTTTATGTAATTTACCTTAAGATCCATAATAATGACCTTGAGGTTTCACTCATTCTGTTATTTAAAGAAATTCTGCATTGGGTAATACTTATTTCACTCCATCTATCAAATAATTAATTATTAACTAAACTATAAAAACACTTCTGAACTACACACAATAGACACAAACTTTGGATTATTTATTACTTTATTGGAGGCAGAGTGAAAAGATAAACAATTAGCGAGCCCCGCCTTCTTCCCATTATCCCTCCCGGAAAACTGCCCATCAAACAACAACTTAAATGTTTAACTTTGGTTGGTAACACTTTTAAATAAATTTCTTCGTATTTAGTTTGTACAACTGGGCAATTTCTCATTCCTCAGTATTCACACTTTCTTAGATATGTTTGATATTACTTAGAGCTAAATACATCTTCCTAAGCTCCTAGCCTAGTAGTGCTTACTGATTAGTACTCATTTATAATTTAAAAATCCCTTTGGAAAATAAACACATCCTACCCTAACAACAATTCTTGAGAAAAGGGAAAAGTTTTATTTTAAGAACCTTGATTTCGAACCCGGTTCTGGTTCATTAAAAATAACTGTTAATTTCTGTTATCAGTTCTGTATCGGTTCCGGTTCGACTCCCTGTTTGCGGAGCTATTACACTAGGCTCTATGAAAAAGTTCTTTAGATTTATCCTTCCTCTAACAAATACAGTAATATTTTGATAGGATCACAACAGAAAATGTTAAGATATTTGATAACTAGCAGTGAGCTTTCATCTTTACCTTGAGAGAACTTTGAACTTAGGACAGTGACATTCAGGTTAAAAAATCGTTCAAAATGAGTAAAATATAGGCCTACTTACATTTTCATTAATTTGTTATAGAATCATAAAAATTGAAATATATGATTTATAACACTTTTTTAACTTTCACCACTATTTTGGCGTGAAACATATGTTTAATTAACAAATATATATTAAATTACGTGGTTTTTATTGACGTCTGAAATGTGCCTCGGTGGCCCGGTAGGGGGCCCCCCCTTACGTATCTAGTGAATAAAAACTATTGTGTTGTAAACATTTAAGTAGATTTAAAAATCACATTAAAATAGTACCAATATTAAAAGCGAAACGTACATAAATGTCAAAGATTAATACCGGAACTAGCGGATCTTTGCAGCGTTGGCTGTAAGTTATAGCTCTAAACTGTATTAGAAAGTTTTTATTGGACATTAAAAGTTCTATTGAACGAACCATCAGTCGACTTTCTAGCTACAAGTTTACTCTTCAAGAATTTAATTATAGTTCTCGTGATGTGTGAATAGAGAGAGAAGTTTTCCGGTGTATATTTCAGATAACCGGATCACACAGGACAGGGATCTATTGGTAGAGGTTTGGTTGTAATATTGAGGTCTGGTCTACAGCATACTCGACGTTAGTTACACATTCAGCCACCAAGCGCTGCAGTTGATACAATATTGTGAGAAGATAAATTATTATTACGGTAATTTATTGTATTCATTTGGTAATATTGGTGACCTGGTAGTCTAGGGGTAGGGTTTCGTACTTCTGTGCTGAGGTCCGGGGTTCAATCCTCGGTCCCGGCACAGATTTATCTGATTGCCAAACCCTTCCTTCACCTCTGACAAGACGTGTATTAATCACAACTTGTGAATGTGAGGAATGCCAGGCCTCCACCGTGGTTCGGATCCCACGTTAAACTGTAGGTCCTCCATTTCATCTCACAATCACCTACCATTACACATTAGCATAAGTGCTTATAACCCGAACGGGTAGTAAGACGCGGTGCTAATAATAATAATTTGGTAATATTTATGTGCGTGTTTCTAGCACGGGTAGTAAGACGCGGTGCTAGAAACACGCACATAAATATTACCAAATTATTATTATTAGCACCGCGTCTTACTACCCATTCAGGTTATACGCCTATGTACTAATTACGCTAGCGGTTTTAGGTATCAGGAAGGTTATATTTAGAGGAAGAGTATTCTCATTTGCAGGGAAATTCATGTTTGGAAAACCAACCTCAGTAACCAGACCGAGATTCGAACCTTGATATCCCTGTCATTGGCAGTCTATTCTAATGCGAGAGTAACGCCTTAGACCACGTGGCCACCGAGGCGGGCCTACAGTATATAGTTCAGTCTCTTTGTAAGTAATCTTAGCCGCCCTGTGGGAACATAAAGTTGCCCAGAATATTCCTTGGAGGTTGTTTATACGTCATATCCGCGATGATATGACGGGATGATAGTGTTCATGGAGGTGTGGAAATAAACCTAACTTGTGCCTAACTAACCGAACCACGGTGACCGTAGGAACAGTTCATCGTTCAGGAACACACCACCTGGAATCAAACCCGGGACTTCTAGATCAGTAGTCAGCCGCGCCGACCACTGCACCCAAGAGGCTGGTAGTAGTAGTCAGACGCGCCGACCACTACACCCAAGAGGCTGGTAGTAGTAGTCAGACGAGCACACCACTACACCCAAGAGGCTGGTAGTAGTAGTCAGACGAGCACACCACTACACCCAAGAGGCTGGTAGTAGTAGTCAGACGAGCACACCACTACACCC
>CABFWO010005932.1:0-12865 GCA_902155825.1 Timema genevievae | reverse complement strand
TTTTTTTTTTTTTACTAAATTGTATCTTAAGGTTCCTCCACAAAAATGAGAGTGAATTTCATCTAAATTCTACCTTTATAATTAGTATTACATAAGTTCGATAAACATTTGGCTAGCCCGTATGGGTATTAAGACAACGTGAAAGAATATATTTATAAAAAAAACATCTCTCTCTTTCAAGAACCAGATAGATTTAAACAGGGCCGCCTTAAGCAGACGTGGGGACTTAGCCAAATTTGGTTTGCGGGGTCCCCAGTTTCTATCCACTGGAGTCACCACCATCTGATTATTGGGGGTGTGGAACAAATATATATATATATCTTCCCTTATCTTCTAACCCTCCTGTTATTCTCACTATAAAACAATGAATTATTTTTATTTAAGAAGTTCCCCTCCCTCCGTGTCAATTTATCCCCCTTTAGATACTTTAAGAAAATGCAATAACCAGAATTTATGTCAGCTGTGTTGCAATCAGTGGTTAAACCATCACAATGAACTCTTAGGCGAGTGTCAACAATGTATTTATTCAGTTAAAGTACATTTATTCACCTATACTTTGGTGGCATTTAACATGTAGGCCTAGTTTAGGGAATCGAATCTTGATCCAGCCAACCTTAATTTGGTATCAGGAACATAATAAATCTCCATTTAATCACAAACTGATCCCAAATGGGGGGAATGGGGGGGTCCTCGAAACCCCATAAGCCATGACATCGGTGTTCGGTGTTTCTACCTAACCCTTTACTACCCCCTTCCCACCAAAATTAAAAAAAAACCTATTTTTTAATGTTATTATAATAGTTTGCACCTATTTACCAATTTTCAGCCGTTTAAAGCATTAAGAAACGCGCTAAAAGGTAAATACATGTATTAATTAATGCTAGAAGCCATTTTTTTTTTATAAATATAGGGGTTGAGCTCTTTCCAACCCTTGGTTCAATTTTCTTCCCCAACGAAATTTAAAACAACAATTGTTTCTGGTTTGAATTAAATCGGTTAATGTTTTCAAGAGTTATCGTGAAACTTATCTACCGTAGACGAACGGACAGATGCAAATTGGTGGAGTTAAAATGGAGAGCTCGTTTCACTCTTTCAATGAATCAAATCAAATGATTATGTTTTTATTTGTTTTTACACTCCGACAATATTTGCAATACGAGCGCGCAAACAGAAATTTCCGACCTCAACTTGTTTTTTCCCTTTGTCACCTAAACAAACGGGGCCCCCAACTTGTTTATTCTCTTTGTCACCAAAACAAGCGAGGCCCCCCAACTTGTTTATTCCCTTTGTCACCTAAACAAACGGGGCCCCCAACTTGTTTATTCTCTTTGTCACCTAAACAAGCGAGGCCCCCCAACTTGTTTATTCCCTTTGTCACCTAAACAAACGGGCTCCCCAACTTGTTTATTCCATTTGTCACCTAAACAAACGGGGCCCACAGATTGTTTATTCTCTTTGTCACCTAAACAAACGGGGTACGGGGCCCCCAGCTTGTTTATTCTCTTTGTCACCTAAACAAATGGGGCCCACAGCTTGTTTATTCTCTTTGTCACCTAAACAAATGGGGCCCCCAGCTTGTTTATTCTCTTTGTCACCTAAACAAACGGGGCCCCCAGCTTGTGCCGCGTTCTAACAGAGCAAGCTGACAATGTCGACGGAATATTTACAAAAATATTGCAATAATTATATAACGATAAACAGCTTTTCAAGAAAACCGGTTGTTTTGGTTGACGAAGGTTATAATGAAGATGATAGCAATTATTTTTGAAGGTCCACATCAATGTATTCTAATGGCTGTAACTTAAAACTAATTATAGCACGGGGAGGGGGGCAGGGGGACTGAGCATCAGGGGGACTGAGCACACACGCAGGGTCATTGGTTTTGGACGGTGGTCCCTACTTCGAATCTGGTAAGTATTTAATGGCGCTAAAACAGTCGAGAAGAAATCAATAAACGCCAGAAACCAAGTGAGTTTATAACATTACTGGGTAGACCTTTCCGGCAGTAGGAGAACAATCGGGGGAGGAGGAAAAATACAAATTACAATACAGTTTATGTTGTGATCCCTCCTATTAAATTACATCATTTGATTCACAAATATCCATTCTACGCCCCTATACTAGTTACCTTTCGTTTCCGGGGCATTTAGCTCTTAATGATCAACAAAAATATGTCGAGTTTTGTGCTTTACAGAGTGGAAAATTGAACTTTTAAACTATATTAACACGTCTAAATATATACGATCATAGAAATAGTTTTGTGTTCATTACAGTAAACACCAAACTCATGTACTGTTAAAGGTTTTGTCAATATTTAACCTAAGCGCAACATCTAATTTGCAATATCTCTGCTACCTAGGTGGCCCACTTAAAGTGTGGATGTAGAATTCTCGAGAAAAGATCAATGTTTTAACCGTTTTAATGTCAACACATTTTTTTCCCAAAATAAATTAAATATTGCTCCATTTGAAACATAGTGTTTAATTTTATTCCCATGGCGATATAAACACTTGTCAAAGGTGTCCTGGAATTTAATGACAGCTTTCTCTCTTCATTTAAAAAGTTTGTTAGATAATTCTGCTATGCTCATGACAGATACTAAACAGAAGTTGATATCTCCATGTGAAGAAAATTAAACTAAATGTTCCTACTGGAGCCATTCTTGATTTGTTTTTGGCCAAAAGATGTTTAGATAGTATAATAACTGCAAAAACCCTCTCCTTTTCTCGCTTCCCCTACATCCACACCTTAATGGCGAGAAGTGGAACTCCGGATGTTGGTTGTTTCCCACGGGGGCTCACACTCCTACTTCCAAGGCTTACATCAATACCGTTTCAAGGGCCTTGTTTTTAATTCACCACGGCTTACCAACCGTCCGAGATAGCCGCATATAGGCCTATATGTTACAGGAAAAGTAGATTATCCAGTAAGAGTCGACTTTACCTAGGCCGAGTCGACTCTTACTGGTCTTTTTAGTAAAAGTTGATTAAAAGCGAAAAGTGATGAATTTCGATCAACATTTACTAGTCAGAGTTGACCGTACCTAGGGAAAGTATACTCTTACTACCTTGAGTTAGTAAAAGTTGACTTTTTGCAAGGAAATGGTCTACTACCTAATAAAAAACAAATAAAAAAGCAAAACCTTTATGATACAAAGAGAGATATAAATATTTATTATTTATTACAGCAAGGTAAAGATTTGTGACACCTTGAGTTGCAGAGCTAACCTAACCTAACCTAACCTGACCTAACCTAACCTAACCTAACCTAACCTAACCTAACCTAACCTAACCTAGAAAACAACAGTAAACAAATAGAGCTGGGATATTCAAAACAAATATGTGCGCGTGAAGTCGCATGTGGAGAGCAACATCGCGGAATCAACTTTTACTAAACCACAGCAGGCATAGTTAACTCTTCCTAGGAAAAGTTGATCTGTTTATTCTCTATCAACATTTACTGATACTTTTAGTAAGAGTCGACTTTACCTAGGCCGAGTCAACTCTCCCTAACAATCTACTTTTCCTGTGACATATACACTGATGGGATACGGACGAGGAAGTTATAGTTGATAAGAATTATACCCGAATTTGCGTGGAGGGAAAGTGGGAGACTAATATTTTTAAATTCCCTCTTAGTACATCCTTGTACATTAGTACATTCTTGTATCCTAGATTCATTGCATCACTCCAGGGCAAATACAGCAGCAGACCTTCAGACAATATCTGTCTGCTAAAGAGACGGGGGATGTAGTTAGCGAGACTTGCGCCTTTAGAAACCTGATCGTGTGATTTGCGTCCAGCCTCCTCTTGTGACTAGGTTTTGTAGAGCGGACATTTGGAGAACCTTTTAGAAAATACAAACCTATCTATTGCGGCCAACTTTGATAATATCTTAACATATTCTCGTTATTTTATAGGTATTGACAGCTGCAGATTGCATGACTTGAAGTATGAACACGTGAAAGTAAATCTAGTAACTTTTTATAGCTGTCAAAATTTACGTTCATTCATAAAAATAAGTTGAATTAGGTTGTGTTAAATTATACACATGAAAATGTTTATGGCGGTTGAAAAACCTAGCTACAATGTTCCCGATCGCCGCAAACCCCATGAAAACCTAGATACAATGTTCCCGACTGCCGCAAACCCCATGAACAACGACTTGTCATCAAATCCCACAGATCTGTCAGATAAACCGTTGATTAGTGAAATGTTTGTTTATTTGGTTCAGTTGGCAGACGTGCAGCCGACTGAGATATGTCTGACAAAACACTAATAGCTGACTGACTATGAGTGCAAAGAATACCTTGACAATATACCTTAGTCCTGCTTCGTGATTGTGCGTCAGTATACCTGAATCCTTAAGGTTGGGTGCTAGTGAGTGCGATTTTAATTTGCTAATTTTGCAGTTTTGATATATTAAACGTTTTTTGAACAAAATAAATCAAATTTTTCTTCTATAAAAACATAGAGTTTAGCTTTCTGCACGTGCTAATATCAACAGTTTTTGAATATCTGTTATGAGCATGGTGGCATTTGGTGACAAACTTTTTAAACTAAGATAAAAAGTTGTCATTAAATTCCAGGACACCTTTGACAGATATTCAACAACTGTTGAGATTAGCATGTGCAGAAAACTAAATTCTATGTTTCTATAGAAGAAATATTTGATTTATTTTGGCCAAAAATGTTTATGCTGTAAAAACTTCAAAAATACTTCCCTAAACTCACGCTCATTAACACCCCATCTTAAAGCTCGTATTGCTCGACGTAACTCAAATGACTCGCGTTGACTCCAGCACGAAGGTAATACATTCTTACACTTTCCTACTATACTTACATTCAAATGTGGGTACATTTACTTTAAATTCTACATTTCTTACTCCCCCCCTTATATGTATAGGCCTACTTAAATACGGACCGACCAGATGGGTAGTAAGACAAGTGTAAAAAGAGTTAATTTAAGGTGTTTCTTTGCAAGTACGATGGTGCCCCAAACAAACACAAATTTAAAGGTGTGGGGGTAATAGATTCGGGGAAGACGAGGCTGGATAAAATTGTGTTCCGCCCATAGAGCTTTTTTTCAACCAATAATTCTTAAGGTGTGGAGGAGGGAAAAGTGAGCCAAGGCCACTCTCTTTGCAGTTATTGTAAAAAAAAAGGTCATTATAAATAAAATATTGTTTCAATTGATACGTTTAGTTTAATTTCCTACACACAGTAATTCCAATAATTCTTGAATATCAATTTCATGGGCCTCGTGAAATTTGATTGGAACTGTTCTCCTCCATTTAAAATATTATTCATCAAATGCCAAAATGTTCATCACAAATATTATTATTATTATTATTAGCACCCCGTCTTACTACCCGTTTGGGTTATACCCACTTACGCTAATGTGTAATGGTAGGGCGATTTGTGAGATGAAATGGAGGACCTACAGTTTAACGTGGAATCCGAACCACGGTGGAGGCCTGGCATTCCTCACATTCACAAGCTGTGAATGACAAATATTCAAGAAGCGTTGACACTATTAAGTGTAGAAAATATTTATATTGCAGAAATATTTAATTTATTTTTGAAAAAATATAAACATATATATTTGCTATAAAATCTGCAAAAAATAATGGACTTAACCAAAGCTTCCTTCAAGTCCATCAGTTGTTTTTGAATTAAGTTCATGAGCTTTATTTGAGTGTTTTTTTTATTTCATCTTAACAGTTATTGTGTGAATTAATCACCCTAGGCAGGAGACGACATTTTTTTTAATCTCTGCTGGTTTCATGTGAGTGATGAATAATTTTCACAAAAACAACCCTCCTCATCCTGTATCTTTGGTCAGTTTAGGTAATACAAGGGTAACCAGAACAGGAGATAAAATGCGTAGCAAAAAAAAAAATTCCTTTCAACAAATACTGTGTTTATTTTATCCTTTCTGCATCGGTTTTACTATCCTTTCGTACTATCAGCATGTTTAGTCAAATGGGGTAGGGATGAGAAAGGTAGTGTATTTGAGTGCAGAAGAGGGAGAACACAATTGAAAAAATCTGCTCTCAGAGCACCCGACCAGGACTCGAACCTCATATCCCTGCCACCGGCTATGAATATGTTGATGAAGTGACGACTAACACCATGTAGCCACCAAAGTGGCTAATATACAGCTCTTTTCAGATCATGTATCAAAATAAAACCATAAATTATCTCATTCCCACAGATGGTATAAAAAGCGTCTCGTAAATCTACTACAATGGTTCATCTAGGAACAATAAAAAATAGCTCTTAGTTTGTATTTTTTTAAACCTAGCACCGCGTCTAACCGTTCGGCTTGTACTCTATTAGTTTGTACAAACTGTAAATCAGGGATCGGCAACATTTTTGGGCCCGACCGACTCATAAACTTATCAAAGGTCCTGCGATCCCCCCATCTTTCTCCTCTTTACTTTAGCCTTTTTTAATTAGTTTATACATCTTAGCTTTCTTCAATTAAATATTTGGTCAAATACTTAGCTTACCACATTTATAGAAAATAAATGGTACGGAACTCCGCACGGACTTTTTCGCTCCATTGTTTAGAAATGGAGATATTTATTCAAAGCTCGTAATGTAATATGTGAAACGAAATAATATACACTAGCAAACCCGAGCAAAATTTGCGCTGTACTTACGTAAAACATTTTTTTACTCCCGGTTTTAAATTTTATAAATTTATTTTTAAAGAATTAAAGTCCTCATTTGTATATTTGGACCAATAAAAAAGATCGATATTGAGTCCAAAAGGGTCAACACTTCATTTTCAAATTTCGACTTACAGTTAAAATTTTCGAAATTTTATTAGGGGTTGCACATCTTATGGTTATCGCATTGATATTACATTCCTCATTTATAAATTTAGACCAATATAAAAAGGTAAATATTGACTGTTGGGTCTAAAATGATAGAGATGGATCATTGCTGTACCAAAATTTCCCCTAAGAGGTTAAAGGAAAAAGAACATAAACTTTTTGAGAGACTTACTTATCTACCTACTCTATGGAATTAGAGAATTATCATGTTAAAACTTAAGTAGTATCTCTTTACAACTAAGGTTCATAAAATTGTATTAATATAGTTGTCAATATCTCAGAAGTTATCAGTTTTATAAAAAAAACTAGCTTTTACCCGTTGCGGCTTCGCCCGCAATAATTGATAAAATCTTTTAATTTTTAAATAAACTGTTTTGGTAATAAATCAAACTTTTTTTTTTCAAATATCTATGCGTTTTTCTCCGTTCTAGCTGTAAATATTTTTACCGTATGATGCTAACTTTACTTAAACATTTTAATTTTCCCTTTTAAAGATTTCGTAGTAAAAGAAATAAAAATTATTTAAGTTATCAATTATAAACTAAATATTTTTAAATTATTACCTTCTTAATTAGTAAGGTAAATAAATGAAATAATATTTTTTTTGTGATCTACATAGATTCATCTTTTTAAAGTTAGTAAAGAAAAGTTCAAAACTAAAACTAACGCACAAAAAATACTATTGAACCTTTTTCATAAATGTGACTTAAATGTGACTTCGTATTTATACATGAAAACAACCAAATTTCTTTCAACTTTTCGCTCTGTAGAAATATATCACTTACCTCTTATATGCGAAAAGTTTAAACAATAGTGTTGTAAAATGAATATAATGTTGTTCCAAGGCATACTCTATCAACTTATGAAAAAAAAAACTATTGAACTTTTATCATAAAAATAGCAAATGACTGGCAGCACCATCTAACCTGCAAAATATTTAAACATTAATATTGTAAAATTAATGTAAAATCAAAGGTTGGGAATAGTCCTATATGTTATTCCAGGACATACTCTACCTACCTACAAAGTTTCATTCGAATCTGTTCAGTAGTTTTGACGTGATTGAGCAACAAACATCCAAACACACAAACTTTCGCATTTATAATATTAGTAAGATATATTTAAAATAAAAGTTTTTTATTTTTAATATTATTACAATTTTGCAATGATGAGTTATCTAGTATCTCAAATAGTTGTGGAAATACAGAAATTTCCGCTTGTGTAAAGTACCCTAAAATTCATTTTCATGGAAAAATTAAAATAACCAATTTTTTTTTATTTCAGGGGGTCATGAAACGCCAACATTCATCAAAATCTCGAGTTCGATTTTTTTGACGATCACAATACTTTCTCTACCCATAAGGTAACGAGAAAGTAAATATATAAAATATATAAAATATTAACTTTTATAATAAACCATTAATCCCGCACGGCGTTGCCCGTGACCTACTGTGATATAAGAATTATATACCCCCTCTCCCCCCCATGGTGCCCGATTTCAAATGGAAACTTTATCTCTGAAACGTAATTATGAACCAGATTAAAAATATTTACTTCAAAAATTTGTTAAAAATAGCCTAATTAAAAAAATAATTAAATTTAAAAAAAAATGGTTTCGAGGTGCATTCGGACCCCCTTCCGTCCACCTATGTCAAAAATTTCAGATCCCTGCGTGCCGTAGATTTGGTTGGGCATCGCACACAAACAAACACACACAGACAAACACTTCCTTTTATTATTATAGATTATTATAGTTTTCCTATAACTGATTATGGCCTATCAGGGTAATTTTGGTCAAACTTAAGTATTTTTAAAGTAGGCCTACTTTATACATTTGCAAGCTTAGAGGACACAAGGATCGACTTTTAATAACGATGTAGTTTTCTTACAAGATCGAATGAAAATTTCCGCGAGATCGACCGGTAGATCGTGATCGACCAGTGGCCGACCTCTGCTGTAAATATGTACTTTTTATATTTTAACGACATTAATACTAACTTATCGTTCAAAAGTGACAGCTGCGGATTTAGCCAACTATTTGACATACAAATAGATTATGGCTCAGGTTGATAACCGTAAGATAGTTACTTACAACACAATTTTGATAGGAATGACTTATCCGACTCTTATTAAAGTTAGATCTACTTTCATGTATTCATATGTCTGGTCATGTGATTGTTAGGTGTACTTTTTTGGATAGATTCTATTAATATCCGTAAAACCTGCTTCGGTGGCCACATGGTCTAACCCGCTACTCTCGTAGTAGACTTGACTGACAATGACGGGGAGAATGAGGTTCGAATCTCGGTTGGGTGTACTGAGGGCAGAGTCTTAGATATACAGGTCTGGCTACTCTTTAGTTCCAGTGATCAGACATTGAAGCCAAATGGCGTTAGTGTCGTTGCGGAGTATCGCGCGCGTAATTTAAATTTTGAAGGTAAGTTTAAACCTCCAAATTTACATTTTACTGCTAGACAGTAATTATTTCATCTTGGTTGTGATAACTAGTGAATAAAAAGAATAGCTCACAACAAATGATAACATACAAATTACAATTAATCATTTGCTCATCGATTTAAGTTCATTTAAATCTGAAATACTGTGTTATAAATCACATGGTAATTATTCGTTTGGTAGAATTTGAGCATATAAACATGGCTATAAATTATTATTTAAAATATATATTGATGTATTAAGGGACTAAGGCATCTATCAGTCTTACCATCTAGCTAATAACATCTGAGGGGATTTTTGATTTAATCGTGATGAGTAACATTTAGGTTAATTTATCTGAATACGAAAATTAGAGTCTTTCCTTCAAGAAAGGGATAAGGCAGAATGCAAGAATGAAACAAGCAAACGTGAAGAATGAATGAGAATTGTGATTTTTGAGTAGATTTGAAAATTATTAATTCACACTCCAAAGTGTGAGTGGTGTTAATTAGCTGTCTTAGAGGGTACGTTCTTGCAGAAGGCTCAATACCGAGGCAAATAAATACCACTCACCTTCCACTTTTACTAATTTCGTTCCTGCATACAGTCTATAAAGTTTCATTATCGTTTTATTATTTAAAAAATTAGATTTAAACATAGTACTTTGGTACTTCCACCTTTATAATGGTCTCAGGTTTGTTTCCCGCCTTCAAGTAAACATTTTTCAAATACTATATTTGACTTAGGCACCAAGACAATTATTGATAGTACCTATCATCCCTAAATATCATTTAATTAAATTACTGTAGTAATATTACTTGCAGCAACATATTGATTGTTACTACCAAGATGTAGTACAGTCATATTAATAGAGTTTAACACGTAAGGATGTGAGCAGTTTCAGTCCTCTATAAATAATGTAATACTTTAGTGGCAAGTGCTATTAAAAAACTAAACAAATAGTGTTACTTTTTTAATGTGATGATGTCAAATACTTTCGAATGCAAATAATATAATTTCAGTTTCCATTGATTCTCCATATCTTTGTGAGTGTATTGATACAAAAAACTATCCATTTTTTTAATAACTAACAAAAATAAGTGAGATATTTATTGGTAAGGTTTTTGAGCATCGTCCCCTTCTTACTTAACCTATTTAACCTTTCATGCGCAAATAAATGTCCTTCGTCTGGATTTTGGTTCTAGTGAGATGTCTGAATATTACAAAATCAAAGTATATTAAATAGGCCGAGATATAATTATAGTATCATTTGATTTGCCGTTTACTCGCAAGTATAAATGGTAATAGAAATTTCTCACTGATTTACTGTTTTGAGAAATTAGAGTGTTTTACTTGTATAAGTTCTAGAGCAGCATTCCCAATAAAAAAATATACTTTTTTACTTTGGTATATAAATAATGTCTAAAGCTAAGGCGGTAGAAAAATCACTGTGTTATAATTTATAAATAAACATACAAGTAGCCAACGACATAGGAGTGGTGGTAACTGATAACTAGCGAAGTTTTTTTTATAGCAAACATTGATCAACCAGTGTTGAAATAATTAAGAGAAAAACTAATCTTATGATTATAAAAAGCAATTGCACACTTCCCTTTTGCAAAATTCTTTCATCACTATGTGCTACTCCACTCTCGTAGAATATCTTTTAGCCTAAATTTTTTTCACAAAATATATAATTGGATTTGATTTTTTTCTAAAGTTTTTTTGACCAGAAATCTTTCTTGTATTTTTTTCTCACAATCATGTCTGTCGAAATTTGAGGGCGTATAAACGTTGACACGTAAGTTTTAAAACAATCTGGAAACTTATTTTTATTTTTTGACATGTGAAGCCATTGTGCAGTGAAAAAATCTTATAAATCTAAACAGCTGTTGTTATAAAACGTCCACAACTATCCGCAACGATCACAACGCTTTCTCATATAGTGGCAAATCGTGCAACTAGAACGCTTCAAAGTCTGATCAACTTTTATATAGGGTCTTGAGTAGAGTGTCATAGAGGTGATTGGTCCCCCTATGATTTTCCACTCTCCCTTCAGGCAAATGTAGGTTCACTTCCTCTATATTCAACCGTCCCAATTCTTAACCCAATAGAGTAATTAGTATTTAAGCGTATAAACCGAACGGGTATACTCTAACGGTTCAACTTTACTTCTATTCTCTCTTCTTCAAACACGTGTCAACAAATCCAGCAAAATGTGGTCTCGTGCGACTTATGTGGTTCTGCTGCGAGGGGTGTTCGTGCTAAGCTGCAGTTTGTTATCTAGCCTAGCTCCGGGGTCTAAGGGGTAATTGGAGGGAGGGTAATAAGGGAGTAGGGAGATGTTTAAGAGGGGAGGGGGGGGAAGGCGGTCGGGCAACAGTGGCCTGCATGGCCGCCTGGCTTGTCGGAGTGCAAGGTTAAACGAAAATTGCATTTCCGGGTCCGTCTTTTTTTGCATTGAGCGGCTGCGTCACCCAACTTGCGGTCTTACTGACCTTGAGCACAATCCATAGTCGTGTAACTTTGATAGTGCCTCTGGATTGTTTCCCTTTCTCGGTAGGAGATGGCAGCACTCTCTCTGCTTCTTGTTTAGACTCAGAAACCATCATCGAACCCGGGCTGGTAGAATGAATGTACCGCCCACTAATCTACTTCACTCCCCCCCTCCCCCAGCCCGAATTTTCTAGAGTAGTATATCAAGTTGAAAGATGGGCTTTCATCAAACTCAAAATATCTTCTTGAGGCATATCATTTTCAAAAACATTTCAGACTAGGATTATTCTATATAACTTCTAGGGGCCTTTAATTTCAAAAAAATCTTTCCCGGGGAGAAACACTTCAAATAGCTTCTAGGGGCATCCAAATTTCAAAATCATTTTAGGAGAATGATAACACAAAAAGAAGTCAAATAAAAACAATCCAGGTGAATACCAATTTAAATATTTTCTATTGTATGGATATCAAATTTCAAGTTTTCCGGGGAAGAGCAACTTCAAATCCCTTAAAAAGGAGTCTAGTTTTTTTAAAAAATTACCCGATATGGACCATACCAAATAGCTCCTAGTGACATCCTATTTTTGAATATTTTCTGAGTGAGAACAACCAGCCCACATTTTGACTTTGGAGGTAAGCCCCACAAAAATCGATTTTTTGGTAATTAACCTCCTTCACAAAAGGTTCCACCGTCATTAATTAAAACGCAACTACCTGCTTCAGATTAGTAACATAATATTAAAGAATTTATTCACCAAACGCGGGTTTCGATACCAAGTGATGAAAAAATTCAAGACTGCGTAAACAAATTTTATTTTTGAAATTTTTAATTTTGTTTAGTTCTTTTTTTCAAATTTTTTATTTTTAATAAAATATATTCTTCGCTTGTAGGTGCGTTAGAGTAATAACTGTCCGCCCATTAAACGAATGAATATTTGTAGTGGAGCTTGGATAAGTTAGCTCAAGTGGACCGAGTTTAGCACTGTCCCGTGAAGTGGGGGAGGTATCTATCAATATCCCATACACCCGCACATGTGAGCATGTTCAAGTGGACCGAGTTTAGCACTGTCCCGTGAAGTAGGGGAAAGCGTC
>CABFWO010005931.1:21325-40707 GCA_902155825.1 Timema genevievae | reverse complement strand
ATAGTTTCGGAGCTATTATAAAAAATGTTAATTAACGCGTCAGACCGGAGCCCTTAAAGCCATTTTGCCGAAATATTGAGAGTAGCTATTTTGTTTGGAATATTTATTAATGTTTAAAAATGAAATTTAATAAAAATCGTTAGAGCCGATTTTGAGAAAATCGACTTTTTCTCTTTTTTTCCAACAGTAAACTACCCTTAATTTTAGGGGTAGATATCCAGTTCCAAAAATACCTCGGGGCTACCCTATGAAAACCCTAGATATCAAGTTTTAGCTCAATCGGTAAAATAGTTTAGGCTCTAGTTGGAGGTACAGACAGACAGACAGACAGACGGAAATTCAAATACTACTTTTTCGGATTCAGGGAGTCTTGAAACGTCAAGATTCATCAAAATCTCGAGTGCAATTTTTTTGACGATCACCATACTTTCTTTACCTGTAAGATAGAGAGAAAGTATAAATGAACTACAAATCTAAAATGGCAAAAAAAAACTAAAAAATGACCTATAAAATATGTATTTATACTACCAGAGTGTCATTAACAGAGTTTATGTACAACTGGACATTGTCTCTGATGGACCCAAAAAGAGATGATATGTCATTAAAATCCGGGCCCTGATGATCAGTGTTTCTTTTTCTCTTCCGTAGGTGTTAAATCTATGATACTCGTATTTTGGTAATTTGAGTTGTTTGTCATCATCTATGTGAATTGCCGACTTTGGAACAACATTCAGTTATTAAACCAGAAAGAAAACCATCTTCCGCTGGGCCGCGCAAATAAGCACGTTAAGCTCTTACTCGCTTTCTTTAGGGCTAATATTGAACATTTTATGACTGCAAGTTAAGGCAATACCCTTCTCTTATCACGACCATTCCATATCTAACCATCTGACCCTTCCGAAGACATATTCAACAAAAGAGTCATAAGGTGACCGCGAATGCAACAGCAGAGGTAAGTGCTTATTTCACCAGAGTGATCTTTATAATGTGTCATCTATCCCTTGTCTATTCAAGGGTGGTCCTCCACGGGTTTTTGTTCTTTGGCCGCAATCGCCTCCCCACTGGCAGTCCAAAGTCATGTAGAATCACTTTGTACGACCCATGTCCTGTTATGCAGTGTGCAAGTCCCTGGGTAGTTTTCAGATGTTTCAGTCTCAGGCGTTACTAAACATTCAAGAACATCTCAAAGGCCCGCCTTCCATATCCGCTCCCTACTCAGTTTTCTTGCCACTCTTTTTCCGGCTTCTTCTAATCCCCACTGACGTCATCACTCCTACACTATCAGAGTTTATACCGTGTGAAAGTTCCATTTCAGCCAGCACATTGCGCCTCTTTGGCTTATCTCAATGTTCAGAGGACATATACCCAGTGTGACGTTTAGCGTGTTGGTGGATGGGGTCGAATATATGCAGGAAAGCCTCAGAATTATAAACTTCTAAAGCCTACTTAGCAGCTTTGACGTTCTTAAAAACCATGTGTCCTCACGCTTGCTCCATAACCCACAATGGAGACAAGTAAAACTTCGTGATACCTCTTGATGGTATGCATAGGGAAATGGAACCTCCTTGGACCTATACTGGCTATCCTGTTAATCACATGCTTTGTTTGCCACAAACCCGCTTCATGTGGGCATGGAAAATGCACTTCTCATACGTCCCGCCAATGTATTTGATGGCCTTACACCACTTGGAGGTCGATCCTTAGTGATGGCTCCATCAGTAGTGTCCCTTTGAACAGCATGCAGATGGTCTTCGATGGTGCTAATTTTAGTTTTACCTTCTTGTACCAGGTGTCTAGACCCTCTAGTACCTGGTTCATCTTGGTTTATAACTGCAATCTTGATTGACCTTCAACCACTATTAACAGGTCGTCCGCGAGGAGTACCAATAACTCTGCTCCTGGGAGCGCTTCCATTTCTAACAGCTCAGGTTCTAGACCAACATCCCAAAATACTTGCCAACTTGCTGAGCCTTAGAAGTAGCCCTTTCTTACTTTCTTAGTTTCTTACTTAGGGATATTCCTGGACACCTCAGTGTAGTGTATTGGTCCTTACTATACTATAGTTCAGGAAGCTATTATACAGTTTGCTCAGACATCTGATTTCTCTCAGCCTTTTAAATAGCGAGATGTTTGACACTTGAGTACACCTGATATAGCAACGAATATCCCGACCATGTAATTGGCTCTTGAGTTGTTAATTAGATTCATAACCATCGCTACCGTGTCTTCCATGAAACCTCACTCAACTGAAGCTATATAGCCTCTGGTGCACCTCTTGGTGTTCCTGTAGTCTTGTGAAGAGGATATTTTCTTATAGTTTCCCTAAGGGTGTTTAGCAAGCATAACAGTCTATATGACTTAGGTAGCATAGTTTTGTCCTCGTACTTGCTTAGAATGACTACTTTACTTTGTTTCCAGATATTTGGTACTCTGCTCTCTACCAGTCATTCGTTCAGCAATTGGGCCACATACGGAGTGATCCAATCCACAGTTTACTTCAGCACCTCGACTTTGATACCATCCGGTCCAGGAGCTTTATTTTACTTCATTGAAGCCATGAAACTTTTACCTCCTCCTGGGTTATTGGATCGACGTCAGTCTAGTTATCCTGCAAGTCAGTCATCAGTCTTCTTGTAGCTTCGTGTTTGGCGTCTTATTCTTCTTCGTTGTCATTGAGGAGTAACGTCTCCAGGAGCAACTCTACCGATTCTTCCCAACAAGTAGTCGTCGTTTCATCTGGTTGCTGCAATGTTGTAATCAATATTAACGAGCCTTAGTTTATCAGTGGCAATCTTAAAAGTAACTCCCAGTGGGTTGAGCGTCAGTTGTTTTTTACATATTTCTCCCAGCTTGCTTCCTTCATTGCTACCAGACCCCATTTTAAATAGTTCTTCTTTATTCTATTTATGCCTAAGAGATTTTGTCTACTTGCCATGTCCTGCTCTATTCTGTAGATTGTCCTGGCTCTTCGAAGTTCCCCCCGCCATCTTTGCAATAGGTCGTTAGTTGGTTTGTTGGTGACTTTGCACTCTTCTCTCTGAAAAGGTATGGCCACCATCATGGCATCCTGTAGATACCGCTTTAGCTGTTTAGCTTTCCAGTTAATATTGTACCCACGTGTAAATGGAGCTGTCAATACCAATATCTCTTTTGATCTCAGCCAGACCGCTTCGGTGGTGTTATATCAACGTTGTATTTCTCCTGTATTTACCATATCGTCTCTTCACTAAGTTGTTAGTTTGAAGCGTATGAAGCTAATCCCACGGCTAATAGCATACTTCATGACTTGGCATCCTGTTGTTAGTAAAATTTTTAATTTTTTACTCCACAGAGAAGTGTTTTTTTCCCCTATTAATTTTGTAAATTTATTGAGCAATCCTTCCTTTCCTAATTTTTCGGTCATTTATTTTGAATTTTAAAGATGGTCAGACCTTTATGGTGGTTTGTGGTGTACCTTATGGAGCTGACATAAATTAACTTCTACCATACCAAGAAGTAGTTAATTCTTTAAATTTTTGAAATTTTGAAACACCATTTCACCAGTCCTCGCTTAATTATATTCAATATTTGATACTTATTTGGTTATTTTAAGTAATCCCTTTGCCATCCTGGAAAATTTCAATTTTTTATTTCATTTAAAAGAGTTTTTAACTCCTACTTTCTACCTTCCTCCCCCACTCACCAAGTTTAGTTCCACTTTTAAACATCCAGTATTTTATGTTAATTTGGATTAGTCCCTATACTTGGCTGCCAAAATTCATTTTTCTACCATTCAAAGTATTTGTTTCTATTAGTTTTGGAGATGTCAAACTTCCTCCCACCCCCTCCAAATTTTTCCAACTCCATCTAAAATATTTTGAATTTCAAGACTTATTTGGTCTGCTTCACAAAATTCCAACCCCTCATCCACTTTGAGTGAGACGGGTAACAGCACGAAGTAGGGAAGTGCCTGTGGGGTTGAAGTACATTGGGGATTATGTGTGCACAATGGCCACTTCAGTATTCGTGAAGGCCCTACAGTAACCTTGAAAAATGACGGAGGATGGAGCTCTGATGAAACTCCGATAGACCTAGCAAGCCAGTAGTGGATGCAAAATGTATTTCAAAATAGGGACACAAAGCCTAGGATAGGACAGACATAGACACCAGCCCAGCAAAGA
The DNA here is from genome assembly GCA_902155825.1 of Timema genevievae. Classification (NCBI taxonomy): domain Eukaryota; kingdom Metazoa; phylum Arthropoda; class Insecta; order Phasmatodea; family Timematidae; genus Timema; species Timema genevievae. Next base: position 36,547 of record CABFWO010005931.1, on the reverse strand, counting down.
AACTAGACTATGAATTGGTACGATAGATACTAGGGTATTGACGGAAAAAGATGAAGTGCTAGTGTATCTAATGGAGAAAAAGAAAGTTTGACCTACTTAAACTGGTGGAAACTAAGTGTAAGGAAGAAGGGAATAAGGATCTAATGAACGTATTTAAGCTATATTGAATTGGTGATGAAGAAAGAAGAAGGAACGGAGTGGAGGCAGTTGTGAGAGGAGTGCAAAAGGAAGAGGTGAAGGGAATAAATGACATACTTATGAAGGTGAAAATTAGAATGAAGGATATGACAGTGGAGGTGGTGTAAATGACTGCCCCACAGGTGGGCTGTCTATTAAACGAGAAGGAGGTGTTTGCAGACGACCTGCAGAATAAACCTAAAAGGCAAAATCAAATTGTCATGGGCGACTTCAATGCCCATGATGGGATGGATAGGCAAGGATATTAAGAAGTGCTAGGAGAAGATGGCTGGGGAACTAAGGATCAAGAGGGTGATAAGCTGATGAAATTGTGCAGGAGGAATGGCCTGCTGATAGTAAATAATTTGTTTAGCAAGAGTGAGAGTCATAAATCAATGTGGTACAGCACCGATTGGTCAAGGAATTTGGTAATAGACTACATACTAGTAGATATGCAAATTAGGAAGGAGATGACAGATGTAAAGGTAGTTCCATATGAATCCCTAGACAGTGACCACCAGCTGCTGGTCGTAGGCCTGACGAGAAATAAAGATAGGAGAATAGCAGAACATCAGAAGAGGAGGTTGGAAGTTTAAGAGGAAGAATTTAGAACTGAGTTTCAGAGAGCAGCCATCCAAGGGATGAAACTTAAATAGGGAAGGCATAGTGGGGAAGATTACGGACGGCATTGGTGGACGCAGCAGAGAAGGTGTGTTGAAGGACAAGTGGGAAGAGAAAATGGAAGGAAAAACCTTAGTGGGATAGTAGAACAAAATAAGCAATAACCGTGAAGAACTGATCCTTTAGGGAGTGCTTCAAATTGAGGGCAATGGAGGCGAAGGAAGAATATAAGGCAAAAAATAAGGACGCTAGGATGGTATTGGAGGAGGAGAAAATAAGTTGGATGGAGGTGTGGACTAAAATGATGGAGGACAGAGTAGTTTGTAAGAAAATGCTGTATGGAATGGCCATGAGTAAGAGAAGAAATAAAGAGTAACACAATGGAGTGGTTGACAAGAGTAAGAATGTGGTACTGAAAAAGGAGGACTTAAGTGAATGGTGGAGAGAGTACTCTGAGGATCTGATAAATGCTAACGCGACCACGGAGGATGATTGTTAGGATGAAGTGAGCACTAGCCAGGAAAGTGTTAGGTAACTAAACTGGAGACTGGTGGAAGTGGCAATGAAAAGTATGAAAGGACTTGAAGAGGGGAATAATGGTACTCATCTTCAAGAAAGGAGAAATAAAGAATTGTGGGAACTACATGGGAGTTGTCTTGATGAGTCGTTGTGCTAAGATGTATGAAATCATATTGGAGAAAAGATTTAGAGGAATACTAGGAGGAGAATTGAGAAAGGAGCAATATGCCTTCAGATCAGGAAGGTCGACAGTGGATCATATTTTTGCTGTGAGAAAGCTGCAAGAGTGACATTACGGGTACCGAAAAGACTTGATTATGGTATTTCTGGATGTTGATAAAGTTTATGGCAGTGTGTGCAGAAGAAGAGTATGGAAAACGCTGGATAAGAAACGAGTGCAGAATGAGACACTAAATAGAAAGAGGAATAAGTACAAGAGTAGGTTGAGCTCTGTTGAAGTGGGAGAAGATAAGACAGATTGGTTTGAGTTATAGAATGGTCTGAAACAAGGTACTGTTAATTGTAGTGATGGATGAAATAATGAACGAAGTTGCAGAAAGAATAGGGGAGGGAAAGATGAAAGCAATTGTGTTTGTAGATGATTGGACGGTGTTGGGTAGTAAGTGAAAAGAAGTAAAGGTTTGGGAAGAAGTGGTGGAGTGGTATGGAATGAGGTTTAATGTAAGGAAGAGTGAGATAGTGATCACAACAAGGAATAAGGACAAATATACAACTGTCGTGACAGTGAGAGGGGAGCAACTAAAGATAGTCAAAAGTTTCAAGTATCTTGGGAGTATTGTGGAAGGAGTGGAGGGAACAGGAGAGAAATAAGTAAGAGAAGAAAGCAAGCGGAGGCATTTTTCAGAAGTGTGAGAAGCCTGATTTGGAACGGGGATGTGCCAGACATGTGTAAGAGTGATATACAATGCCTATTGCCAAACAATATTTACATACTATGCAGAAACGTGGGTAGTGAAGGAACAAAATAAAAGCAGAATGCAGGAGACTGAATTTAGATTTCTGAGTAGCAGGAATGGCGTCAAAATTTTTACAGGATGAAATATGAGAGAACAAGAGGAATATTAAAAGAATAGCTAGTCCAGGTCAGGATAGAGAAGACACGTCTAAGGTGTTATGGCCATGTGTGAAGAATGGAGAGGGAAAGGATGCCCAGGAGGATGTTGTCTATGGAGGTGGGGTTGGGAGGCTGAAAGGAAGACTAAGAGACTGATAGCTGAGGAGAGAAAATGGTAATGCGTAGGAGAGAGGAGATGACTGGGCTAAGGTGGAAGGAGACAGGTGATGGGAGGAAGGGACATGGTGGAGAGGTATACTCTCCTAACAGACCCAGCAAGTGGCTTGAGGCTGTTCATGATGATGATTATTTGGTTATCTGAAATTGTCTTTCTACTTGACTGCCAAATTTAAATTTTCTATCACACAAAAAAAAACTATTATTTTTGGTTATATCTTTACCTCACTTTGTTTCCCGAGCTGTCGTTTTAAAATTTTATTTTTCAGATTTCTATGGTCATATGGAATGGTCCTTTTACCTACTTGCCACATTTCAATTTTCTACCTTACTGAGAAATAAGCTAGTTGTTTATATTAATTTTGAGCCCATCACCTCCTGTACCTGCACCTTGGGACTCATCGAGTGGGTTACGTGCACAAATTATAGTCATATTCGTATTCTATGACCCAAAAAACTATTTATCAAATTTTGTTGAGATTGGAGTAAATGAGATTTCCCACCTCTTTCTGTCACTCTCCACCCCCAATAAAGGATGAAATTAAAAAAAAACTGAAAATAACTCACCCAATTCTAGAAAGCAGCCACTATTTTAAATTTCAAGACTCTATGTCCACTCGCTTAAAAAAAAATACATAAGTGAATTTTGAAAATTCTCAACCACTTTTTTCATCCTTTAGAGGTTGAATTTCGCAAGACCTCATCTTATCCCCACGTCATAGAAGGAAAGAGGTGCTTAGGAAGAAGGAGAATTCAAATGGTAGATGACTTAAAGGAAAGATAAAAATTCTGGGAGCTGAAGGAGGAGGCAGAGGACAGGGCACATTACCGGTCTGAATTTCCTGACAAAAGTAATGGACCTTTCGTGAGACAGAATACTTAATAATAAAAGGTCCTGATGGGAATCTTAACATAAAATTTCAAGTCTCTATGCCCAGGCATTGGAGAAATATGGTGATGAATGAGTCAGTAAGTGGGTTCAATCCCAGACCTCCTCGTCACCTGTAAAACCGACCATACAAGAATGATGCCCTTATCCACGTGACCACAGATGCAGTTCGCCTTTGATGTATATAGTAGACACAGTTACTAAAAACTCTTAAGATTTGTGAAACGAATATACGTACAGTACTTTGTTGCAATAGGCTACACCAAAGAGCATAAATGAAATAGTTTACACACTTGCTCAAACATCGAGAAAAGAGGAATATCACCGTCCACCAAAGAACATTACAATCAATTTCTTATTTTTAAATTTTGAATAATATATTTATATGTTTAATTCTCAGAAAATATTGGTTTTAATAAAATCTATTTCAAATAAATACCAATAGAATAAATAAATAGAATTTGTACAATACAATACAATGATAGGTTATTTCGTATCTCAAATAGTTGCTAAGATATGATCAAAATATTGGAAAGTTCTCTCATGTAAATTACCCTCAAATTAATTTCACGTGAAAAAATTAGAGTTGCAATTCTGTTTGTAATGGTGAATGCCTATATTCAAAGTTTAATCAAAATCATTAGAACGAATTTCAAGAAAATCGATTTTTTCTATTTTTCCCCTTCAGTAAACTACCCTTAATTTTAGGGTTAGTTCCAAAAACTTTTCGCGGGGAACCTATGAAAACTCTAGTTACCAAGTTTTAGCCTGATCAGTAAAATGGTTTCAGATCCAGCCCGAGGTAGAGACAGAGAGAAAGGCATCACGAAAAACATATTTTCGGATTCTGGGGTTCAGGAAACGTCGACATCCATCAAAATCTCGAGTTCAAATTTTTTGACGATCACAATAAGGTACTTCTCTATCCGAGGGGTCAGAAGGTAAAAATGCACAAATCCTTCAATTGTGTTACAGTGGTTTTTTTATGATTATAATATTTTAAGGCCCGCACATGTGGACACACGGACAAAAGCGTCAGTCACATCTAGGCTGTTTGACTCGGAACTTAAATACAGAGCATAGACCTATTGATGCGTTTTATCTTAAATTATTTCCAACTTTCCCTCCACACCAATATTATTATATACTTCCTCTAAATTAAACTTTCATCATCCCTTACACATAGCTTTGAATATAAGAATATCCTGGTTGGAGTAAAACGCAGGTACGGGAATTTTTTTATTTAATGTTGTGTAACGAGCTAAAGAGTCCTGGCCCGTACGAACTAAATCTGCTAGAGAAAATCATTTCACGAAATAAAATATATATAATTATCTAATTATATATATTAATGTTATAACATAATTTGTTATATACCACGCCTCGGGAACATCTCTGGATAAGAACGGCTTTATCGGAAGAGATGCACACACGAGCCTCCATTCAACTCTGGGCGTGACTCAACCAAACTATCTAACGAACTGAGTGGATTTCTGCGTGGCTCGTGAAGGTGTGTGCGCCATGGCCAGGTGCCTACGTGCTGTTCTCAACGTCGAGGGGTGTTTCTACCCCACCCCACCCTTTTTCCGTGGTTCGTCTGTTCAACCATTATAAAATGCCTCGGCCCTCTGGGAACGAAACACAGTTCCAATCTAATATTCGACGACCGACGTCTCTCCAATCTACTGTACTCCAAGCCATAGTGGTCACGATGATTGTGCCGTCAGACTCACCAGACAGACGGAAATAACTCGTCATAAACTATAAACTTTTAACTAGAAGGGAGTAGGAGGCTTAAGTGCTAAAATGTAAAGTTAAGGAGTTTTTCTTACAAGTTGCGTGTGCCTGTCCTTCTTGAAGTATTTAGCTGATTAAATATTTAACTAGGTTAGGTTTTCATTGTCAATGTCATGTTGAGCATGGCATGAGAGATCTCACGCATCTCTTGTTTTTATGCTTGGTCCTTAAGACCAGAGGTTTCTTTGGAGTGTGTCTCACTCCTTGGCTTGCATGACTGTGTTGTGGTCAGTAGGGCCATCAGGCAGGTAAAGGGGGAATTCAGGTTGTTCCAGGCCCGATGTGGAAACCTAGTTCGTTAGTGGTTTGCTATTCTTGTGGAACCTTGGTGCCTCACGCTTTGTTGTTCACCTTTTTGCGGTGCGCAACTTGTGGGTTTGTTCCTGCCCTTCTGACGTGGCCCGCAATCTATTTGATGTTCATGTCTGACTCCCTTCAGGGGTGGCATGATACCTTGTTGATGGATTATAGCCAAAGTATGGTTAGTGGTTGGCACCAAGGTTGAGTGTGGTTTTACTCATGATTCCTGGCTATACTATTTGGTTACTTTCCAGCCTTTACTGAGTTAAGGACTAGAATCCTGAATGACAACTTTCCCTTAGATGTTTGCCCGGTGTATCTATGGCCGGAACAAATAATAAATTCTCTGAAACTTGTGTAACTTATTCAATTAGGTCAAGCAAGCTTCACAGGCATATATCGTTCTCACCTCTTAAAATAGGGTGGTTTGCATTAGATGTTGAGCAGGTTCTGTCTTGGTCCTGCTCGCCTGTCATGATCCATTAGATATTTGTTGCAAAAAATTAACTATCACTATTATATTGTGTTGGTAGTCTATGTCTCCCGTCGGGGAGTAACTTAAAATAACTTCACAATTGTCTTTCTTCCTAGGAAGTATGTTTATACCTCTTTTAAGAGTGGGTCGATAGTTCATAACACTAGCGGAGTTTAATTGTAGTATTAAACCAATGGCGCTTCACGCCAAGTTCACTCTATGAGTGTGTCAATTTTTATCTTATTTTGATGTTGGTTATTTTGGCCTGCTCAATAGGTCAACATTGAAAATGATGGATTTTACTCTGATGTCTACCTTATAATTGCTTGCCTTGTTTGCTCTTTTAAGCTCTTATGTCAACATGCATTTGAATCTTATGCTAACAATGTTAACCTTTCATGTAGCCGGCGTATTTAGTGTTAACTAGAGCACCACTACAGTTGTTAGCTGTGCTTTCTTGTAAATCATATTTCACCCTTGAAATGTGTAACTATTTGTAAATATTATTTTTAAACGTTTTTGTGACCATGTACTAAATATATTTATTTTAGATTCAACAGTACAAAGTCATTATACTTATTATACTATAATAATTATGATGTGTTCATACACTGTAGGCTTGAGAAGTTTGTCAACAATTAATATGGTGATAGCGTATGAACCGCACGGGTAAGACGTGGTGCTAAGTATTATATTAATATGGTGATATATATAATGTAGTAGATACATATATAGGTTCCTTAATAGCTAAGTTCTTTTAAATTAAATAAAAATCAAGTTGAGCTATCCTCGATATGTGTGGCTGGAGAAGTAGTAGGGCGGTCACCCAGTGAGGTCACGCACCAAAGCCAAATCAGCAACCTACTTTTCTAACAAATTTGGGTTGTGGCTTATTTTTGGGAAGTAAATACCGGACCATTGTTGGATAAATATTGTGGAACCAGTCTCAGATAACCAGTAATAATTATATCATATTGGATGGACATCCTGTGACTGAAATTTTCGAGCTGTCATCTGCATACTATTGTGTAAGAGGAAAGGAAGCTTCTGGGTATATCTTTCTCTCTTACACACATACAAGTCAATGTGGCATTTTGACATCGTTCGCTCATTTGATTGAATATATGAGAGGCATCAATGTGTGATTAGTCAAATAAAATAAATGTGTTAATAAAAGGTTTGTATATCATAATAATGTTTGAAACTCGAGAATTGTTTCTTCAAATGGATGTATGTAGGCTAATATAGTAATACTTCGTTTGAACTATGACTTCTACACAAAGATGGTCATGCAGACAAATGTTATAAGTTTTAAAGTACCTTATTTCATTATGAGCAAACTTGAAATATACTATTAGTTTTGAAAACATTTACCATCCAAGCCAACGTGGCAAAACGTAAACAACATGGATAATAGCTAATTTATTAAATAGTTTAAAGATTGTATTCGTATTTGTAAAATATTACTTGTAAACCTGGATTGTATATCCTTTAATGTAAATGTTTCTTCAGCCAAGTGCAGTACAATACTTCACTATTTTCAAACAATAAAACTTTTATTTACCAGAGACATGTTTTCGCACAATAACATTGAAAGAAACCGTTAAGTCTGTCCCCTCACAACTAAGCAGACGACAAACTTGAGCGTCACGCTTTGGCCCTTTACAAGGGGTGTGTTGATGTCCATCCAATTTAGTATATAGATCACTGCAGATAGCAAGTGTTGATTTTGTCGTGGAGGGAAGAGTAACGTTTTATTATAGTAATATACCAATGCTGCTAACAAATAATGATGGCAGCATGTTAACCAATAGTAAATTACCTGTAACGTTCTGGCCAGTATAAAAAATTAGTGTCGTGTCTGTGGCTGTCTGTTGGCCCGATGACGGTTTAATACTAGTCTTACAAGCTTGCAAATTGTTAGTGGCATATTTTTGGGAAATACATTATTTAATTCTACAAGTAATATTGAGCCAGTATCAGCAAGGCCATGTTTGAACGGTGTTATTTTAATGGTGTTAATTATCCAAGCGAATGTTTTCTAGCAATGGTATAGTAATAGTTTCCAGTGATAGTTAAAGCTGGCAAGTCATTGTACTGATATAACCAGCAGTTCGAATATCAGTTCATAAATTTGTTGCCATTGTTATGTTTTCTGAATTATGTAAACAATACAAGTACTGCCATGCACGCGTGAAGAGCTCGTAACTAAACACATCAAACTGTGAAAAGTATTGCTGTTAGAGGAATTAATCTTATATCAAAATAAATTCAGTTCATGATGATCATTTCGTACACTTATACTACCCATCTATCTCAATTAGAAAAAAACTTTTACACAGAGTGAAAATATGTCTGCACAAAAACCTCTTTATAGTTCTTTCATTATAAAACATTTTTTTCAAAGCAAACCAATTGGAGTATGGGAATTTTAATAATATCCTTATGTCTTTTAAGGTTTTTATAACGAATTCTAAAACAAACTACTGTGAATGTCCAAGTAGTTTACGAGAAACGGTGAGCTATGTTTCATGATTTTCGAGTATTTGATTGTGGTAAACATGATGCTGCTCAGATTTTCCCTGTAATAACTTAAAAATGTGGCGTCTTGCCCACTCGTGTCGTGAATTCAAATATCGTCTGCATTTTGCACGGTGCCTATATTCGTTATATACACACACAGTTTACACCAAAAATAACACTAAGAATGTCAAATAGCATCTTTGCATAGTAAATGCCATGATATAGCTGAGTGAGCTCCTCTTTCATATTTGTGTCTAGCCATTTGGTGTACCTAAATGTGATATCTGCCCCTACATGTTAAATTAGATGATACATTTTGAGATACTGTGGTGGCACACAGAAGTAGATTAATTTGAACAAACACATCTTTTTTTGTATAGTTTAACTCTTTAAATAGTACCCATTATAGACGAGGTCCCCATAATATTGTTTCCGATACTATTTCATTAGTGAAATACATAATTAACGAACCATTTTCTTTGACGCCTGCCCAACACATGAATAATCTGAATAATTAAATAATGCAATTTTTATATTTACAATTTAGGCTTGTATTTAGAGTTTGAAGTTTTATAACGGTTCTAAATAATGTTTGAATTATTTCACACTATAAATAAAAATGACGTTATGGTTTTAACTTTCTGGGCTCTGGCATTGTGAGCAATGTTCCATATTTAGGTCAAACTCTTCAATCTGAAGTGTCATCTCAAAAAAGTTAAACCTTGAGTGAATTTCTTGGTTCACCTGATGAAGAATCTTTTGAGGGTTTACACCAGGCCCTGAAAAAATAAATACATTGAACTAAAATATTATAAACCCGTTACTTAATTAATGTGAGTGCTAGGGAATTAGGATGTGTCACCTGGCCAAGAATATTTAGTGGGCTTACACCAGGATGCAAACAAAAGTATACATTGAACTTAAACATTCCCACACTCAATAAATGGGGAGGGTCCAAATAAATGGGGGGTGGACCAGTAGTTATTTGAGCCCAGCTCTGTGAAAGTTGGCTTGTTAAATATGACACAAGTCATATTCGTGCCACTTCTCTGGAAATAATGTGTTTATAAAGCGTTGTTTTAAAAATGATAAATTAATTGCATTGTTGTAAATATATGATACACCCAGCGATACCCATACTGAAAGATTCAACTTGTTTAAGCGATCGAAACCATCTTAACCTAGAGGCTGTGTATTTGTTTTTCCTTGTCTGTGTCTGAAGTCCTATGTCATAAGTTTTAGGTGTATTCTTATTTGGGTTCAAGGCATAAAAAATATATTCTTCAACCTGGTAGATAGAGCATGAACACGTGAATCTTAAGTCCACTGTTAATGTTCTTTTTGAATAATTATTACAATAAATGTGTATTGGTAGCTCACGTATTGCTAAGTGGGCCGATAAGGCAGTTTTGTCCAAGCTTAGCGCCCATATGCGAAGATTATGCACTTTCAACACCCCGTCCTGTTGCAGGAAGGTGTTCAAAACACTTGTGAAATCAACACCCTTCGGCATCCCTGCAACCAAACACACATACGCCTTTTTTAGGAACTGGATCAATTTGGATGGTAAAACATGTTTTGATTATCAAATATTTTTAATTTTTGTAAACCTTAAGAGGATTTAAACCATATTCTATACACAGTTCTTGGTGAGTATGGATTTGAGTGTAAAACTGTATTGTTGCTACCCTTTTGGATGAGAAGCTTATTTTATTTCTCGTGGTTTATATTGATAAAATATATATTATTGCATGATGAACCAATGGAAGAACACAATTCTGTTAGACCCCTATTAATACCAAAAAACACAAAACGATTAAAAACATATACCAAATCTTTGAAGTGGTTCATTTACCAATTTATTGTAGAAAATACTGCAGCTCTTTAATCATAATAATTAATTATTTAAATTGTTATAGAAATAATGAATTATATATTGTGTTAAATCTGTAAACTTTTAAAAACAATATTAACTAGTAAGCAATTTCCGATAAGTTCATTTAGAAATAAAAGGCAGTCGTATTTTCTTGGTGATAAATAATTATTATACATTATTAGGCTAACTAAAAACTAGTGTGTAGATAATTGTATAAGCATAATCATTTAAATAATGTATTTGAAGAAAAGTATATATTACCTTCCATTAGTACAACAATGGCATCTTTGATTATGGCGAACGTTGTTAAGAGCACAAGTACAGAGAAAAGAAAAGTACAAATTGGATCCACGATTGACCACATTGGCTAAAACAGAAAACGAAATAGTAAATAAGTTTATCCCATGTAGTAAATGTTTTTGTTGAAGAAATAAAATTTTAACTTAGTTAAACAATTTGACCGTTAGTACGATAGCTCATATTGACTACCAAATACAATGGGGGCTTAATATCGACTTGTTAGCATATATTTAGCAAGGATATTTAAATGGCAAATTAAAAATTATTTTAAACATTGGAGAGGGCCCATTAAAAACTTTACTACATATTCGCTTGTTTTTATTCCCTATGCAGATTAAAGAAATCATTTATTTAGGAATAAATTCTTAATATTTTTGATAATATTAGTTCCTCATGAGGAATTAAACACGTTTTCAGGCAATCAGAAAATTATATGAATGAATTTAAATCTTAATTTGTGAAGAAGCTAAATCCAAAGAGATGACAGTAAAATTATGGTTTGATTGAGAGAAAGAGTTTAATAAGAAATTCAAGTCAAAGAACGCAAACAAAAATGAAGAGGAAGTTTATTGTAGTGAAGATTGTTCTTGCATAAATAAAAGTGGTTGGTTAGTTTAAAATGTTGGCACGTGAATCACGCATTATATCAACATTAGCAATTTTGGAATAAACTGTGTTACTAACAAATGTTTAATATTTTATATTCTTTTAAACTCTGTTCATACTGATATTTTCTTATCAAGATATTAAAGAATATCACATTAAGCCTATTACAATAGTACTTTCCCATGTTTTGTGTTAATCCATAAAATGAGTTTTTTCTTGTTTATTCGTACTCAACTTGGTGTTTAATGTATTAAAACCAATCAAGTTTAATATAATTTTATTCAAATATAACACAAATAATTGTAGATTTAATACGATTTACTAAAGGTGTACTAAGGCTACTTTATACCATATTAATCTTCAAAATACTAAATGAATTGGTTTAAATTATCCTAATAAAAAAATGTAGTACCATGAAGTACTAACCATTGTAAGTTTCCTGTAATAGTTAACATCTTTACTAACATGTGCACTGCTACAAAGTTTATTGATAATAATTGATTTAACTAAGAAATTCACAGTTATATGATTTTATTTAACACCTGATATTTGTATATTTAGTTGATATTTTTAATTGGACGAATAAAAGGAAAAAAAACTTGAAGCATTTAAAGTAAACAAAAATTTCAAATAACACTTATTTTATGTTGGCTATCATATTATACAGTGTAAATACCAACATTATTATATAAAAAGAGCTATTTGACTACATGTTTGAAAATCCTAAAAGAGCTGTTAATTTTCATTTAATTTAGTTTAGTTTTATTTTTAAGTAGTTTTATAGATTATAGAATATTGTTTTATGTTTTAATTTTGTGTTTTTGATGTTTTAGTTTGTAATCAAACCTATAATTCTAATCATGCAATATATATCTGTATATATATAGTATGTGATATATATTTCAATATATCTACATATATATCTGTATATATATATAATATGTTATATATATTTCAATATATCTGTGTGTATATATATATAGCTTCAAGAACTTCAATCTCTATTGACATGAAAAGCTTTTATATATTGGATAAATTCAATTTGATACCCCCCATTTCCACTCAGAAATAATTGGCAAAGAGGTGACAAGAGAGTTCTTTATTCACAGACATAACAATATCACAAACGATGAGTTGAGTGAGACATCCTAATAGTTAAAGGTAATGCCAATGCCAACCATGATGCTCTGCGGCCTTCAAAATGGCACCTTTTGATCTGACAACTATGCAAACAGTAAAAAGCAATATTCAAAATGGCCATTGCAGAAGCTGACTTTATGTTCGAGATAGGCGCAGAGCTCTACACTACCTTGGTCACTGCTCATCAGCTAACTGATAGATAATATTTACAAATAAATGTCAAATCTTGCCCATAAATGGTGACCCAACAATTTTTATATACAAGATTGATAAATCGACCTTAATAGAATATGTCCATCTATTCCTGATAAATAGCCAGTTCATATATTATGGCAAAAGAGATAAATACGAAAATTCTATATTCTAGGTAGAATATTGATATAATATAATTATGTTCCAAAGGTTAACATTAGATACAAATTAATGCGCTGACCAGCGGCTGCTTATTTTCCGAAACAAGACATAATTTGACTTCATAAACCTTTTATCGGCCTCCTAAATCTGAATAGGACAAATATACATAACAAACTACGACAATATGAAAGTCTAATATAAACCTCGTCATCACGTGGCGGACATACAATTTAACATGCAATTAAAATACGTTTAGAAACTTTAGCGCCTAGTTTCCATAAGTTAAACTATCTAGGAATTAAGTTTTCAAAGACAAATATTTAACTGTAAGCCATCTGAAGGCAGGTGACAAAACTAATGGATAAGTAAAAATAGCGCTCTCAGGCGGGCTCAAGCCTAACTTAACGGAACAGTAGAATATAATAAATTTAATAAAAGTAAAGACCTTAAAAATATCTTGCCGCCCCGCGGCTCTTACTCAGACTTAACAGTAGATAAATTTTAAATAAAGACAACCATTTTAGATAATTACTCAAGAATAACAAGAGGATGAAACTCTATATTACGCTTAAATCTGAATTAAGTAAACGACGCCATTTATTAGCAAGCGATGGAGACCATCATTACCAAAATGGTTTAATAATGATCCGTGAAGCGGATATGCAGAATATTACTTGTAAGCTAGGGGGCCAATAATCCCTTATGGAACGCATAATTACAACACTGAAAAATTGTTTTATTCTAACAGTGCAAAGATCTTGATTTTAACAAGACACCTATGGTCAAAAATAATAATTTCCACATTTAGAGATTCCCAAAAAAATTAATTTTGAAAATGTAAGATAATTTATGCTAAAAGGGAATTTATAAATCGTAGATATTAACAGCGTCGCTCACCTTATGAAGCCAGTAATGTGATGACTAATCAACATTTTATTCAGCAAATACACGCCATTAATATTTATCCAAACTAAATAACGCATTTTCACGCTTTGGTGGCTGCATGGTCTACTGCGTTGATTTCGTAGTATACTAGACTGACGATGACAGGGAGGTCAGGGTTTGACTCCCAGTACGGTGTATTGAGGGGGTTTTCATAAATATTTTCCACTCTTCTTCCACTCAAAAATGGGTACATGCCCTTTAAATGCAACCTTCCTCATTTCCAACACAGAGGATTAATTAGTAGATAATATGCATATATCCAAATGGAAAGTAAGCCTCAGTGCAAAAAAGTATGTATCTAATAAAATTAAATAATTACAAATTATTTTAAAATGCAAACCAAATATACCCCCTTCAGGTTAAGAGTTTGTGCTCATTGCTCTTTACATTTTCACTAAAACACTTTTAATTTAAACATTAGAAATACTCTATAAAAACAGATTTTGCAAATAAATTCATGAATGAGCATTTAACCAAACGAGCTATAAAAAACTAAGAAAACCCCATTTTATTTGAATAAAACAGTACAAACGGAGCACAGATGGATGTTAAACTATAATTTTATTTTGGCTGACATGGTCGACCAACTTGAGTTTGTTTTTTCTAGTCACGCATTGTTGATCCACCGGCCAACCATAGCTTGTAGTTATTAATCACGAGCTACAGTCTACATGTCTTCCTTCATGGTTGTCTTTCAAATCTCCAACTATTGACAGGTATTGAAAGTGTACCAAATTTGCAATGTTTTGAAGGGAGGGCTAGCAGTTATTGAAGACACCATTAGGTTTTTTACATTCCATTCAAATTTTCTCTTCAAAAAAAGATTAAGTGCTGATAAAGGAAACATCACCAAGTATCATTAAGCGTTTGGGCTATTCACATACTTGCTACTATTCTCGCAAATGTGTAAAGAACGAGAAAAATTGAATGTATAAAGATTGTATCCATATTTACATGGAGGGAGCCTGAAAAACCATTTAGGAAAAAGCACTCTCAGTACATTGGACCAGTATTCGAATCCAATCTCCCCGTCATCACTCTATTGAGAGAGTGACCCATCTTCAAATCACTTGATCATACATTGAAAAATGACAATATTATGGGGGCCGCATAGTAGAAAGAATTCCTACTCAGTAGTTTATTACTAAAAAAAAAAAGAATAGGCTCCTTTATAAAATAATAATAAAGAAACCCCATTTTACTATATATTTAAAACCTTTTATTTGCATCCAAGATGTGACTGTCGTTCTATAAAGCTTGTGCTGAAAACCTTTTATAATTGCTGTTATAACAAGAGTGGGAGTGCTTCATGTACCTCCTTACACCTTGACTGTTATAACAAGAGTGCTTCATGTACCTCCTTACACCTTGACTGTTATAACAAGAGTGCTTCATGTACCTCCTTACACCTTGACTGTTATAACAAGAGTGCTTCATGTACCTCCTTA
>CABFWO010005931.1:2366-19660 GCA_902155825.1 Timema genevievae | reverse complement strand
CCCCCATCCCGAAATGAAATCCTGCGTACGCCCCTGGTTAGTCCAACCTTTATTCAGTGTATTTCATTGTTATCTTACACAACATTAACCAACACCCCAACAGCGGATGTGATCAGCATGATGACTGCATTTATCTCGAAATCCTTGCTAATGACTCTTTCGATTGCCATGTACACCAAAATAGCCGTGATCACCCAGATCATTAGGACCGAAGTAAGGGCTCCAATCACCTCAGCCCTGTACCATCCAAAACTCATCTTGCGGGTCGGTGGTCTTGCAGATATCCATAAAGATATCAGAGATATCATGAAGCTTGCAAAGTCTGTCAACAAGTGAGCAGCGTCTGTGGCTATAGCGAGACTTGACGATAGGTAGCCTCCTGTAATAAACGAAACAACATTCCACCCTAGCAATCCGATTTTATATTTTGTCACAAGCTATACTAAGGTGGAGAGGGGGCTCATTAGTTAATAATTACTCTATAAACATTAATTTAAAAAATTGTGGTAAAAGAACATTGCCATAAAAAACTCCTCCCTAATCCGATTGTGAGTCGCTATTTAGCTCACATTTGTATGTGCACACCACAGGTGGTCTTTAACTTTTATGTATTTTAAAATATCTGTTTACTAGTTCATGATATGAGTGCTGCCACAATTAACTGCGAACAGTCCGGTATATGGCCACAAATGACACAGCAAAATAAAAGTCCTGCCATTCTAAGGTTGAGGGCTTGAATAGCCCTACAGATACACAACTAGCTATTATAGTTAAAAAATTGTTTACAGATTTTTCACAAAACAATTTTGGATAGCTAAATAAGAGGCTAGTAGACAACTGTTTGGAGGTTGAATTAATTCACATTCAAATTAGTGGGTTTAAACGATGAAAGATTGATGTGTGGTCTTAACTAAACCCTCCTTGGGATCGCTAGGGCTAAGAGTTAACGTGATGATGAATTAAAATGAGAAGTACCTTAAAAATAAATGTTCATACAAGTTAATATTATGTTGACGCATCAACCTATTGAAGAAAATTATTATAAACTTTTGTATTATATTTTAAAAAGGCATCCTGGATACAGAGAAATATGTTTTGGGCATACATGATTGAAATATTTATTTTAGAACTGAAATTATTTATAAATAGCTTAGTGTCCCCTCATAAAACATTAAATTGTTGTCCATGGTGCCGATATTTTGGTGGGTGATGAGATAAGTCGTGCAACTTTCAAAGAACTAGATTTATTTTACTTTTCAGTGGGATTGGAACGATTCAAAAGTAGTCAAAATCATCATTAGCGCCTGCACATGGGAAATTCATAGACATTTGATTGGCCGTACCTCTACTAATGGTTAGTGTAACTGTTTTATTTTATTTGTTGTAGATATTACAAAATCCAATGGGAATCGAGCAAGCCTTTTACTGTAGTCTATGGGGGCGTGGCAGTTCTATCACTAGGATTTGAACTCCTGACCGTAAATCATGATGGAGTGGAATAATTAAAAATCTGCTTATCTTTAGCTTCTGTTAAACTGATTAATCTCGATTTGCGTGTTTTATTGTGGATCATGTTGAGGGCGTACGTTCAAGAACTATGTGTTGCGCTTCTATTGTTTCTAACTTAGGAATCTGATGTGTGTAAAAACTATTAATATTATAAAAATGATCAGTTACATAGGGTGATAACAGACGAGTAAAAAATTGGAACCTTAGCGAATTATGTTTTTCCAGTGGTGGTATCATGTTTGGTGCCAATTTAACAGTTAAAGTTACCTAATCACGCTCCAATGACCCAGACAATATTTAGCAAAAGGATACAATGTTCCCCGAAGATCAAACTTTGTCAAATAATTTAATTTAAACACAAAGGGCTTTTTGTCCCATAGAGATCCACAACGTTAAAAATTTCTAAAACACTAAAATTGCAATGCATACTCTTAAATAACAATCAAAGATTAAATAAAACTAGTGATACAATTACATTAATATCAAAAAATGAAATACCCTTTACGTTTCCGTGCATTCTAGTGTTATTCCATGAACAGTACCATGGATATAAGGCTTACCGAGAATGATTTTATGGTACTCGGTTCACATACCAAGGTATTAGAGCAAAACACAAACTGAATGATACAATTTGTTCTAGATAGTACAAACTGTTATTTTCAATGTAAGTGAGGTCAACTCTATCCATTACATTTTCAAGTGAGATCTAGTTATGGTATTACGGGAACTTAAGACTAAAAGCTATTTGAAAATGAATAGATGAATGACTGATTACAAGCAACAGTTATCAAAATAGATAAGTGTACGAATGAAAGGTATATGTGCCAAAAAATGCACGTATACTAGAAATGTTATTACAAAAACTATCAATTCGTCTACCCTTAACAGTAAGGTATTATCTTTATCAAGAAAGCTTAGGTCTATATCTCTCTATTGAGTGTTATACTTATTTGATACTTTCCAAAACGTAGTAATACACTTCATAATACAAATTTAGAGTCTAAACTCGATTGGGAATGGAAAGTAGTTCTTGTAGAGTTTCACCGTCATTGTTGATTAATCAGTGTTCCAACTAGTCAAAGTAGTATTTGTTCTGTCAAGGTGGACGCCAATGGCATTATAACATTAGTATATTACCCGAACACAGTACTAATCGAATTGTAGTAATTCTATAACTACACTCTTAATATGAAGTTGTGTTTGAAATAGACAACAATATTTTTTAAGTGATTTTTGAATTCATTATTGTCAATAATATAGTTCCTCTTAGTAAAAATTTCTAAATACTTAATAAATATGTACGACTAATTTTACCATTCCATGAAAGTATTAGTGTTTTGTATCCAACATATCTTGTTCCATTTTATTTGGGTCACCTCTCCCGAAATGGGTCAGCCATTTTTTATTTCAATATTTTTGAAAACTTATTATTATTGTTTTATAATTATATTTGACTTCCCAAGTTCCCATATGTATACTGGGGCGATGAAAAATAGGCATTCACGTCCAATATGTGGTTTTAACATTAGTTTTAAATTTTATCATAAGCCTGCGGTTGATGCACGCATACCTCATGCTTTGGCTGCTTTTATTTTTAGGATGAATTAAATTTTTTTATTTCAAATAAATTGAACTGATTAATATATTTTAATGGGTTTTCTATATAGACCTATGTAGTACCCTTCATTTAAAAGGATAGTTCGCAATCTTTCATTGACAGACTATACCATGGTCCACTCTTGTAATATGCCATAGTAGAATCAAGCAAGGTAAGCTTGTTTGTTACCTTTCAGGGAAGACGGATTGTAAATATGTTTTATAATGTCAAAATCGCTGTTTGCGTACGACAGTGGGATTCTTTTTTTTTTCCCCTGCTTATGCAAATGAAAATGTGTTAAATGCCTATTTAGTAAAAAAATATGTAAGTTTCAGTTTCTAAAGAAAAGTAGTAATTGTTTCATTTTACATATTTCTTACCTAAGTTTTTATTTTTATTCATACTCTAACACCTTAAATACGTTAACTGAAATCGATCAAAAATTAAAAAGGTCAGGGGGCCAAAATTGTTTCTGGAGAAGGGGCCCAGTTAAAAAAAAACTTACGCCACTGACCAGAGCTATTGGCAATAATGAACGCTCTACTTATACTCTGCTATTTCCTGGACGACTGGAAGCTGGCTAGAGTCATAACAATCCCCAAACAAAGAAATAACCCAATGTTTCCTCAAAACAGAAGGTCAATCACGACTCTAAGTAAATTGCATGAAAGATTAACACTTAGAAGAATCAACTTAATAAATGATAGACTAGAAATTTTCCCAAACCTTCATTTTGGATTTAGAAATCACCACTACACTACCCACCTGACGATAAACATAGTAGAAGACGTTAAACTCACACTGTGTGACATTTGGATACGAACTTGTAGTCGTCGAGCCGCCACCTTCACACTCTCACTCACGATATCATAGACTGAAGCGAGGAATGAACCGACACACCCAGCTCGTGAAGGAAGGCCACGCCCAAGAAAACATATGACGGTCGCTCAACGAACTATTCTACCACCTATTGTCTTTCTCTCCGTACCTCCCCCTCCCACCTTTTCATCTTTCCGAGCTTCTAATTTATTCCGCTTGGTGCGAAACCGTTTCCAACTCCTCTCTCTCTCCCCCTTCCTTCGTTCTCACTCTCTCTAGGCATATGACGTTGATTTTTGTGGGCTATATAACCGCTCATTTAATTATTATTGGTCCTCATTCTATCACTGCCTTCAGCCAAGGTTGGTGACGTCTCTCTAGATTCAAGGGTATATTTCTTATTTTTAAAAATTCATTTTCGGCGTAGTGGTTCTATTCAGTCATAATTATTTGATATACTTTTCAAAATTATATTCGGCGTAATTATTTCTGTAATTGAAAATTATTAATTATGTGCTCATTAAATTTAAATCATATAACTTTTGGGTATTTTGGCTAGTATGAAGCCACGTTAAAATTTGTTGTCTCTTGTGGTTCTTTTTACCCTGTTTCGATTATGTAAGAGATTTAAACTCATGGTTTGGTCCATGGCCATGCTATGTCTGGAAAGATGCCACAGGTTATCTGATGTCAATAATTAGGTTTTACTTTATTATTTATCATGTGATTGCAGGATATTATGTTAGGACTTAGATTTAAACTGCCATTTTTGTAGGTTGATGTTAGGTTATCTTCAATATTTTACCCAATTTCTGAGTTATTCTGGGCGTATTGATATTATAGGCATCTTTAATTGTATTATTAATGGTCACGTGGTTCAAGACTAGGAACCACCAAGTTAATGTTTATTTTACTGATAGTTGTTGATATATATATATAACTTTAATTCAGTATTGTCAAACATCTCACCAGTTAGGCAATTTATAAATTCATCCAATATAAACATATATATATAATTAGTGTATCATCTATTATTGATCTCTCTCATTGTGTGTTGGGATCTCATCAAGCCACATAATTGCGTTTGCAAATTAAATGGAGTATTTATTCTTTAACTACGTGTATCTCAAAGAAAGTTCAGACGCTGCCCAATCGGGATAATATGGTCTCGTTATTGTTGTTTGTCAAGTTTCTAAAGTTTAGATGGGATTCAAGTTGGTTGTCGTTGTTGACATCGTGGTGTTATATATAAGTATACTTGTGGTTCTGCTTAGTACTATTTGGGCATTGTTATATTAATTTGTCAAGGAGACCGTATCAGAGGATAGGTTGGCGTCAATACTCAGTCCTAACAAAACACTATCAACTCACCTTCACTCCACTAAGCTTTGTACATGTATTATTCTTTTGTTGTGAAATAAAACACTCTCCTCTTGTTACCGCCTTGTTATTATTTATAATGGGAGGGGGTTACAAATAATAATAGTAATAATTTAATACTATAATTTATCACCATGTTATTATATAAGGTGGGTGTCCCTGATATGGCCATGCTAAGTTGTGAGAATTTTTCTAGCCGCCATTTTGAAAAAAATAAAACCATTTTTTTAAAAAATCGTTCTCAGGCGAATGGAATTTCATAAAAAAAATTGCATTCACCATAAAAATTGTTTTACTGGTCCAAAAAAACAAAATTCCAAAAGTCTACCTAATGGCCATTTCAGGAACATGTGCACATGATATGGCCACCCTTGTTTCATGTTCTACATATCGTGATTTTTTCAGTTTCATAGTGCAGTTCTGCTCAAATTTAATAATTTTGGTGTAAAATGAATAAAGATGATATTAAGTAATCCTTTTTGTTATTAAAAAGTGGATTCAAAACGAGATTTTCCATGAAAAATGAAGTTGTTTAAACAATTAACATTCACACTTTATTCCAAAAAACAAAAATGTAAAATCATTCAAGAGAAGCGTATAAGAAAAAAAATGAGATTTTTAAAACAAATTACTGGTCGCAATCGGGACATATAAAAATGTCTTTGTCAGCAGCAGTGAGGCTAACACACTCTTCTTGGTAGAAATTCCCGCAGACTACGCAGAGTCGCATTTCCTTGACTTCAACCTCCTGACAAACACTGCACTACCAACTTTCAGCTTCTGTGATTTTCTGAGTCTTTTTATTGCTGGGTTGCTGCAGTTTGGTATTTGGCTTGTTGGTCAACGGCTGTTTCGTGGTTGGTCCCTTTTCCGGTTTAGATGCCTGAGCATCATTTGGCTGGAAAATATTTCGTTTCAGCTTTATCCCACGTGAATTCATAGCTGGTCTTATGACCCTCGTTGTTTTTCTCTTCCTTTTTGGCGTTGGCAGAAATTCATCAAAGCTGGAAGATGATTTTCTGCTGGATGCTGAGTAAAAAATCATTGGAGGGATCATCGAACCCACAGCGTTCCCACAAGCCACAAATGTAACACTTTCCCCGTGTTCTTTGCCCACAATATGAACTCGTGAAGCCCCCTTTTGGGCTAAAACTCTTGGATCCTTATGGAGGTGGAGCCGGCATCCTTTTTCATCCATATTTAAAACTCTTTTTGGGAATTTGAAGAAATTGTATTTGGTGAAGATTTCTTTTAATTTTTCAAAGTGATCAGTAACTATGAACTTGTTTAATTTCTGAGCCCGGGCTGGGTTCAGTCTTTGAGCTTTCTGTCGTGCAACGTCAGGATTCCTCTTAAAAATCTGTCGAACCACTTACGACCATCAGTTTCTTTAAAACTGTTTGGGATGTTGTTTTCTTGACAGAAACTAAAAACGTTGAGTTTAAGGATGTTAGGAGTCAATGGATAACCTACAGAAGACAAACGGAAAATTCTCTGGCATAGCTGTTTTTCTTGTTCCGGTGTCAAGGTGGGTTTTCCACCCAACTTTGACTTCTTTAAGGGGCTATCTTTCTCCAGATAACGGCGTAAAGTACGTCTTGGTACACAAAACTTGTTATTTGCCCCTTGAACTGATAACTTACCACTCTTCACACCATTCACTGCCTTGGACATGGCTTTATTCAGTCTATAATCCCCTTTTCTTCACGTTGTCAGACATTTTTTATATTTGAAACAAAAAAAAGTTTTTATCGAGTAATTTTGTCAGGAGGGAAAATAAATGTGAAATGAACTTGATATGGCCATAGTGCACTTGATATGATTACCTGGGTGGCCATTTCAGGAGCAGGTCAGCTTTCACGAAAATCGTTTGATTATGAACAACTCGTAAAAGATACGCCATCGACGACAACACCAATCGAAAGAGCATTCAAAACTGAATAGAGTACAATGGTTTTCATGAAAAAAGTATTTGAAAAACATGCACAAAACAAAGGAGATTTACCAGAGAAAAACAAGAAGAGGTCCCACGAAAAACACAAAAGAGGCAACTGACGACATATTGCTCAACCTGGCTGGATGGGAAATGATCACGTGACACACTAGGAGACCCCCTCACTGGATTCTGATGCCATTTAGCGGATTTTTTGGTTAGCTAACTCACAATAGGAGGGTGGCCATATCAGGAACATGGCCATAACACGAGCACCCACCTTATTCTATTTGTTATTGTTATGTGATCCTCTGGGGTGATTCCCTCTGAAAATTTCTCTTATCGCCACCATCTGACACATATATTTATTTTTGATAAATTTAAATAAACTATTTTAAATCATTTATTGTTCTTTTCCTCTTTGTCTATTAATATTGAACCTTATCCCCCTGCCCCAATCCATCCCCCTTGTATACGTTACCAACTAAAGGTTATTCGGTTTTTAAATTATTGTTTTATTTTGAAAATGTATATGGTATGAATATTGTTATATATTGTTATGTATTTGAACCATATTTACTTATAATGTACATGCTTAGATTATAATATTTATATTAAAAATCATGTACATGTGTAAAATGTGTCAAGTTCAAAATGGAATAACACAACAGAGCTATCCCAATGCTTTACTAATAATTTTAGTATTTAGAAATAGTAATAACGTTATCATCAGATCACAGTGTTGGATATATTATTAAAAGATAGTCCAGTCTAGCTGACAGATGACGGGGATGTATGAGTGAGCCGAGGTATAATTCTATGGCTTTCCACTCTTCACGCAAGTGCAAGTATATCTCTTTTCAATTTTACATTTCTCTTCCTATTCAATCAGTGGGAATATGAGAATATTCCAAAGAAATCATAAAACAGAGTGTATTTAGACAAATTTCAACAAATTTGAAATACAATTGTTACAAATAGATCAAGGAATATAAATGAGACATATATTAATGTTTAAGGCTAAGTGAGGGGCTTAATCTAATGTTTATTTTATCATTACAGTATTATAGACCTTATATATATCTTCAGTGCATAGAGTTTATATTATTCATATTTAGTTATTTCCATGCGATAGTACCTTAAGTATGTAAAGAGTTAGAAAACGCAATAAGATCATAAAAGAGTGGTGATAATATGTATTTATTTGGATAGTGAAAATAGTGAAAACTAACCAACTACTTCGCCCAACATGAAGATAACGCAGATAATGCTAGCCAAGATGAGCTTCCTTCTAGCTTTGGTATCTAGCCCTTCTCCCCTGGTCCGGTGGCAGTGCTCGTCTCCTACAAATAAACAAATGTTATTAGACCTATTACTAAGAACATGCTTCTACTAGTCTAGTTGTGATTTACATATAAAAATAACCCAAATACAGTATAATCGTTTCTTAACATAAACAATAAATTTAAATTCGACATAATTGTATCTATTAATATTATAACTCGTTTCGTATCAGAAATTTGAATCTTTAAATTTTCATTTGGATTTAAATTGGGATTACAATTCCTATACTTACTGCTACAATCCATTAACAATGTTTAAAAATAAAACGCCTCAGTGGCGTAGTTATCTAACGCGCTAGTCATGTTGAGTTAGATTTCCGAGGACGGGGAGATCGAGGTTCAAATATAGGTCGGGTGAAATAGGGGTGGTTTTTCCTAAATGGATTTCTACTCTCCCGCCACGAAAATGCGGGTTCACTTCCTCTAAACTCAACCTTCCCCATTTCTAATTTATTAGCATAATTAGTACTTGAGCGTATAACCCTAAAGGGTAGTAAGACGCGGTGCTAAATAAATAAAATAAAAAATATAAAAAATGTATATTCTATACTCATAAAAGAAACAGTTAAATAGCGTATTTTAATTATCTATTTATAGAACTTTAAAAAATATTTCAGCTACCCCTTGCCATTGCTTAACATACATACCCCAACTTCAACTACGTTTACATTTAGTAGAGACGGATGGTATATGAATTACAATTTATTTTTATAATAAATGGCAAATGTTTTCATTTTAGTCACTAATTTTATTCATAATATACTTTTTATAAGTAAGTTTTCCACAGTGTTTGTATTGTTTTATTTAGTTTAAATACATACAATTTTTTTTCCCATAATTTTGTTATGTTATAATATAATAGCATATACTACCCGGTTTTGCTCAGGAGAAATAGTTCAGGGTAAAATAGTAAAAAGGTTAAAAAAGGCAAAAAGGCTTAAAAGTAAATCTAACAAAATCTAAAAAAGGGTAAGAAAAAAGGGTAAAAAGTGTAAAAAGGATTAAAAGGGTAAGAAATAAGAGGAAAAGGTATAATATTTTAGGGTAAAAAGGGGTAAAAGCTGTAAAAAGGATATAAAATAAAAATAATCAATTTTTTAACATACTTTACCAATTTTAAATTACCCCTTTGACACTTTTTTCTTTCTTGGTACGTTTTACCTTTTAACCTCTTTTTGCACTTTCTAACCTCTCCGCCCTTTTTATCCTCTATGCACTTTTGGACTTTTTACATTTTTTGCCCTTATTGCTCTTTTTACCCTTTTAAATTCTTTTCACATTCTTTAACTGTTCATCTTTTTTACTTAAAAATTGTATTCTTTATTAAAAATGTTATTAGAAATTATTTTACCCTTTTTACTTTACTTTGTTTGTACTTTAAACGCTTTTTAATAAAGTTCCTGGCCATGCCTAGGATAAATATGTTAAGGTAAAAGGTTTAAACCAAAGACCAAAAAGAGTAAAAGGGTACAAATTAAGTCCAATCTTTTTTTATATAAAGGGTTAAACAATAAGAAAAAGAATTATTAAAAAGATAAAAATGGTACTAAGATAAAAGATAAAAAATGGTTAAAAGAGAAAAAAGTAAATCTAATAAAAATAAAAGGGGAATAAAAGTTAAAAGTGGTAAAACCAAACAGAAAAGTTCTGTTATATAATATTTGTATCAATTTCAAGATCTTCAATTTCCTAGCCTTAAATTTTGTAATTCAATATGTTCAGACGTCATTCACCTCTCTGGGAATGACTACTGACTTACATATCGAACTTATACTTTAAATAACACCAATAAGTGTTTTTACATTAGTCTTTGGGATCTTGAGGGAACCCCCTTCCCCATTTACAGTTGCTTCATTTTAAAATTTAAAGATCAGACCTTAATGGTTGTTTGAGATGGTTTTTCTACCCACCTGAAATATTTAAATCTTCTTCCACATAAAAAGTAATTTATTATTATAGTTTTGGAAATATTGAAACAACCATTTCACCATTCCCCTTTCTAAATAGTAGATATTTCAAATTTTATTATTGGAGTAATCCCTATACATTCCAGGTAAATTTTATTTTTAATCCTTCCTTCTTACCTATTTAATCCATTTAAAATCTTAATTCTTTTATGGTTATTCAGAGTGTTCTTTATACCATTTTGCCCAATTTCAGTTTTATACCACACTGAAAAGTAGTTGTTCCTATTAGTTTTGGAAATTTTAAAATCCCCATTACATTTCCATATAAGAAACTCCTACTTAGAAATTTTGAATTGTAGGAGGAATTGGGTTATCTGGAGTTGTCTGTCCTTCCTGACTGCCAAATTTAAATTTTATACATCACCTAAAAGTGTTTTTTCCTATAAAGCCATGCCCCTTCCCTTTCCACAAGGCCCTTATTAAAAATTGCAGACCTTAATATATATTTGGAGTGGTCTTTTTAACTGCCTGTAGAATTTCAGTTTTATACCACACAGGAAAGTAGTTGTTGAGTACCGATATTATTTTTTGAAATTTTAATCCCCCACAAGCCATTTTCTCCGATTCACTCTTAGAAATTTCAAATCTTAATGTTTACTGGATTATCTAAATTTGTCTATCTACCTACTTGCTTGCCAAATTTTAATTTTTTACCCCATTTAAAAAGTTTTTTTTTTCAAATTATATGTCATCATTTTCTGGCCCCCCATTTTGAAATTTACCAATTTTAGATTTTTCTGATTATATGGGGAAGTTCCGCTACCTTCATGCCAAGCAAAATTTCGAGTTTCTAAGCTCAGGGATTGGGGAAATATGGTGATGAATGAGTCAGTGTGATACACAATTTTCTACCCCTTCCTGCTCTTTGAAGATGAAATTTGAAGAACACTCAAATAAATCTAAATCAGTTTTAGAAAGTAATCTTCATTCTAAATTTCAAGGCCATATATCTACTGGTTTAAAAGATACATCAGTGAGTTTTGAAAATACTAAAGCCCCCTTTCTAATCCATTATTATATCTGCCTAGTGCTTAAAACAAACTCTTCACGCAAAATTTCAAGTCTCCAGACCCAGGGGTTGGGGAAATGTGGTAATGAGTGATTGAGTCAGCCGGTTTTGCTTTTTACTATATAGATTAGGCAATATAAAACTAAAACAAATATCTCAAATAATTCTAAATCGTGCCAATTTTGACCATCTTCCAACTATTTCAATTATTTTATTTAGGTTAATGCTGTAATATTAAATCAATAATAGTATTATGTTTACTAACTCTATGTCAACAATTGTATTACAATAATATCAACCTAACTAATATGATAAATTGAATGTTATTACAATATAAGATACTATTGCAAGAATCATAA
Organism: Timema genevievae; assembly: GCA_902155825.1. Lineage (NCBI taxonomy): Eukaryota > Metazoa > Arthropoda > Insecta > Phasmatodea > Timematidae > Timema > Timema genevievae. Next base: position 7,744 of record CABFWO010005931.1, on the reverse strand, counting down.
TTTAAGTTAATGATAAAAAAAATCGCAAAATAATGACAATAAGGATCTTATAATCCGAACGGGTAGTAAGAAGTGGTTCTAAAAATATAATAAAGATATAAAATAAGTTATTTTTTTTAGGATCGTGTCTTATTTTAAGTTTTCTATAATGGCACTTTCTACTTTGAGTAGTAACAAAAGGAAGCTTGATGATGAAAATCGTCATTTTGATGCTGAGTGGACTAATAAATGCGTATTTATATTGCCAAACACTTCTAACTTTAAGCCGAAGTGTCTTTTGTGCAAAGAGTGCGTGTCCGCGATTAAGGGGTAAAACTTGAAAAGACATTATGAAAATAAGCATACATCTTTTGAAAACTCGTACCCGAGAGATTCGGCTTTGCGGAGTGGAAAGTTGGGTCAAACCGGGTACCAGTGGTTCTTCCCACCTGGTGCTGCGACCTCGTGCCTTGGCATGAAATCACATCAGGAGCAGTTTTAAACAGTTTGCCTTGAGATAGAGAAGGGTGAGGTTGCCGGTTTTCATTTTGCGAGAACTTTTAGAAATTGTGAAAAGTTTTTTTATTATTTTCATATCTTTGTGACTTCATACAAAATTCCTGCAACAGTTTTTTGTTGTGGCAAGTACATCATTGTTTTTTGTAGCTTTTGCGCGTTATTTTGCTGCTTTTTCCAAGTATCTATCTTGTATTGTGTGGAAGGAATGCCATATTTATTTTTAGTATTCGTACGGGGGAAAACCGGGTAAATAGGGGTGGGGCAAAACCGGGTAGTACCCATTTCTACCCTACGCATAGTATTATCATTTGCTATAATAATGGCTATCATTCATGATGGCATAATTAAATGTTAACTGTGCGTAATGTTGAAATACAATTGTGAATTTACACAAATATAAACAATGTTTATTTACATTATTTAAACGTTTTAATTTAGCTAATTTTAATTTATAAACTAATCTTTAATGTTTAGGCCTGCAGATTTAATTTATTTATATATTTATTTTTCCCTTGTTTCTTCAAGTCGTCAGGATGCCATGCCATTACGAAAGAGAAACGGAGAGGGTGAGTTGGACTGAAGAAAGTATGTCAGGAGCTATACAAGAAGTGTTACAAGGAAAAATGGGTTACAAGAAAGCGTCACAAGCTTATGGTGTTCCCCACACAACATTGGAGGATACAGTAAGAAAGACCCTAAAAGAAGATATGTCACTCCAAAGAGCTGCTAAAAATATGTTATACAACGGTCTTCACTATGGCACAAGAAAAATACCTGGTGGCGTACATATTGCTCCTTGAAGAAAGGCTATTTGGTCTTACCTTGACACACGTTCGTGAACTCGAATTTCAGTTAGCAGAAATTAACAACATTCCGAACTCATTTAATGAAGAGAAAAAAAGAGTAGGGAAGGATTGGCTATATGGCTTTTTAGATAGGCACAAAGAGCTATCATTGATAAATTCAGAGAAAAAATCAATTGTACGTGCAAAGGGCTTTAACCACATGTCTCTTGGAAAGTTTTATGATCTCCTGGAATCTCTTAATGAAAAATACAAATTCTCTCCAAATGATGTATATAACGTTGACGAGTCAGTCATTATGACTGTGCCTAACAAACCCTTTAGGGTCCTAGCACTTTTTGGGAAAAAACAAGTGGGATCTTTGTCATTATCTGAAAGAGGCACACTTGTGACAGTCGAAACATGCATCAACGCGGCAGGCAACTTCATGCCCCCTATGTTTGTCTTCCAAAGAAAGAAAGAAAATCCTAAGCTGATGAATGATACCCCTTCTGGCTCCTTTGCTGTCTACCATAAAAGTGGGTGGGTCCAGAAAGAGGCTTTTGTTGTCTGGTTCAAGATATTCATCGAGTTTACCCATCCCTCATCTGAAAAACCTGTGTTGTTACTTCTGGATAGGCACGCCTCCCATACTAAAAGTTTAGATCTTATGAACCTAGCTAGGGAAAACCACGATATCATCTAGTGTTTTCCTCCACATTGCACACATAGCTTACAGCCATTAGATGTGTCATTTATGGCTCCACTGAGTGCCTACTATGAACAGGGGGATCGAAAATTGTTAATCGCACATCCTGGACGACAAGTGATATGAAGTGGGGAAACTATTTAAAGATATATTCCTAAGAGTGGCTGGAATGCAAACAGCTATCAACGGGTTTGAAAAAACTGAAATATGTCCAATGAACCGAGATGAAATCCCTGATCACTTGTATGATCCTGCAGAAACAACTTATCATCCCATTACCACACCAGGGAAACACGGAGAACTGTCAATAGATGAAGGAGGAAAAACGTCATCAGGAGGGAACTCAACACAAGCTCTGCCATCAACATATGAAATTGACACTTCCAAGCCATTAACATCTAAAATTGACACTTCCAAGCCATCAACATTGGATATTGGCAATACCAAACCACCAACATTTAAAATTGACACTGCCACGCCATCAACATCTAAAATTGACACTGCCAAGCAACCAAAATCTAAAATTGACACAGCCCATACATCAACATCCGAAGGTGATGGATCTACATTCAAGATTTCCCCACTCTTGCTCATGCCGGTTCCAAAAGAAAACAAAAAGCTAAAATTGAATTACAATATAAAACGAGGAAAAACGGAAATTTTGACTTCAACACCTTGTAAAGAATAACTTGAAGAAGAATTGGCCAAGCCTATAAAACCAGTTAAAAAATTAAAACTTTTTTAAAATTAGCATGAAGGACCGAAGGAAGAAGAACGAACCACAGGAAAACCAAAGAGGAGAGCAACCATAAAACAAACAGCAAAGAAGCAAACAAAAAAGAAGCGTCAAGAAGAGTGGTCAATCTCCGAGGATGAAGACGATATGGATATTGCCTGCACGTTTTGCAACGAGCTGTTCATGCACTTAAGATCAGGAGAAGGCTGGATACAGTGCTCGGTGTGCAGAAAATAGACTCATGAAGCCTGCAGTGGGCACGACCCAGAAGAAGATTACATTTGGGATTTTTGCATTGAAGTTTCCAAACAAATGACCCTACAATAAATTTCTGTACTCTTCAATAATTGAAAGATTTATCGAAACATGTTATAGAATTAAATATCTGTAATATCTGAAGTGTTGAATTAGAAATAAATTGAAAAATTTCGTTACTGGGACATGTGTGCATATTTTATTTTATGGTTACCCGGTTTTACCCCAACCTGTGTGATAATCTCAAATTTTAGGAACTTCAGAAAATTTAAATTTGTGTCCAAGATAGCATAGTTTTCCCCCAACATATGTCATTTTTCATTAGTTTAGACACTTACAGAAGATGTTGTTGCTTTATTTGCTTCCCTTTGCGTTTTAGAGTGGTTATATAGATCTAAGATCCTTAGATACCCAGTTTTGCCCTAATTTCCCCCTATCTCAAAAGTTGAATCTCTGACAACCTCTTATCTAAGAGAAAGTAGTATTCTCGTGCGGGCCTTGCCACAACAAGAGAAGCTACTGCAGTGTCCTTGCGAGTGGCCTGGCTATTAACTAAAAATAAAAAGCCCTTTACCGATTCCTAAATGATAAAAAACTGTATGATAGCACTATTAAATGAAGTAATTACTGAAGAAAAAACTAATTCTAGTGTGATTTATTCCATTGAACTAGTCCCAATGTCTAACACAACAACAGCTAGTAGAATTGAAATTCTTGGATCAGAAACATTTAACATAATCTGCACAAACTTGGAATGGGCAGAAACGATATAGATATCAGTTGAAGAGTCACCAGATACCACGGATATCGCTCAGTTGAGCATATTCGCGCGTTATTTTGACGGAAGGCGTTTTCGTGAAGAATTTTTGGCGCTACTTCCTCTGGAAGAAGATGCTACTGGAAAAAATTCAAAACTTTCTCGCTGAAAACAAAATAAATCCGCAGAAGATTTGTCTACCTGTAATGGATGGTGCTCCCTCCATGAATGGAAGAGAAAGTGGTTTAGTTGCTAGCCTTACAGCTTTTTCCCTTAAAATGCAGTCTTTACACTGCACTATACACCAAAGTGTCCTTTGTGTCAGACTTTCGGGGGACTTGAAATATGTGATGGAGACTATTGTGAAAATCGTTAACGGTATTAGATCAAAGTCCAGCCTTCAACATCGGCTGTTCCGCAAATTATTAGCAGACATGTCCACATGTCTACAGATCACCAAGATCTTCTGATTCGTAATGATATTCGTTGGTTTTAAGTAAGGGAAAGTGTTGGAGAGGTTTATTGAGCTCAAAAATGAGATTATCGTGGTTCTTGGATCCTCAACTATAAAAGGATATCCAGAATTCAAAATCTTGCTGCAGGATGAAGATGGTATGTGTAAAGTTGGGCTATTATGCGATTTATTTATTCACATTAATGTGTTGAACAGCCAACTTAAAGATAAATGCATAATTTATCTAGCTGGAAGGCTAAATGTATTAAAAAAACTTGCAATATTTTCTTTGGACCTAACATCAGAGAAATCACTTCATTTTCCAAAAAGTGCGTGACTTTCTTAATGATTCGTCAAAGAGTGTTAGGCCTGCTATGCTTAATTTCTTGAGTAAGTTGAAGAAAAACTTTGATGATCGATTTAGAGACCTCCACATTGATAAAGAAATAATGAAATTTGTAAGAAAACCATTCCAGTTTGAGGGACATTTTTTTGGGAGTGTTCACAACTTTTTCCTTAAATTGACGAAGGATCTTTTCAGTTAAAATTAATTGATTGAGCATTGAGTGACCACTTTCAAAATATAGGGTGGATGTAATTTTGGATTGTCATTGATTCAAACATGTTTCCAAACATAAAAAGGCTTGCTATGTTTTCATTAACTACATGTTCGTTAACATGTTCGGGTCTACGTATGCGTGAGAATCACCCTTTTCGCATATCAACACTATCAAGTGCAATACACGGCCCTCGCTGGGAAATGAGCAGCTAGAAGACTGTCTCCAAATCACTCTGACACCGTATGAATCAAATTTCACCAAGATGGTAAGAGAACAAAAGTGTCATTTTTCCCATTAATGGTTTACATTTTATTAATGATAAATTATGTTTATATGATTTTTACCTTATATACTTTTTCATATTTACTAGGTCTAGTCTTATTCTAACTTTTACATGTTTTAATGTTCACTGAAATATATCAATATTATATATAATATCAAATTACATTTCACTCCCCCGCCCCCCCAAACTACAAAACTATAGTCTAATAACGTTATAAATTTACTGCCATATTGAATTAAACATTAAATGTATGGCCCACCAAATATCATAATTTTTTGGAGTGGCCCGCATGCATAACTAATTGAACAGCCCCAGGGACGTTGCAAGAAATATATTTGGGGGGG